>PVJA010030023.1:5659-26256 GCA_004027025.1 Myocastor coypus
CTAAAAAAAAAAAAAAAAAAAAAAAAAAAAGTCAAGTAAGGGCCCAGCAGGATGGCTCAGTGGTCTAAAGCGCCTGCTTAGGAAAGCTTAGGCAGCTGCAGGGACCATGGTTCGATCCCGGCACCACATGCTGCGCCAGCCCTGCCTTCAGGGCGGGCTGAGCCGGCCATTTTTTTTCTTTAAATTTTATTTATTATTTTTATTCTTGTTTCAGAACCTTTGTTTGTTTATTCACTCATTTTTATGGCCGGCTCAGCCCACCCTGAGGGCAGGGCTGGCGCAGCATATGGTGCCGGAGATCGAACCGCAGTCCCTGAAGCCGCCCAAGCTTCCCCAAGCAGGCGCTTTAGACCACTGAGCCATCCCGCTGGGCCCGAGCCGGCCATTAAAAAAAAAAAAAAGTCAAGTAATCATTGGGCATACTGAAATCACATACTCTTTAGTATCTACTTAGAGTCCTAGAAATCAAACCTAGGACCTTGCATACACTAGCAAGTATTCTACCACTGGGCTATACCCTCAATCCTGTCTGTCTGTCTGTCTTTCTTTCTTTCTTTCTTTCTTTCTTTCTTTCTCTCTTTCTTTCTTTCTTTTTCTTTCAATGTATGTACTTGGTACAGGGTCTTGCTATGCAGCTCAGACTCATAGCCACCCTCCTGTTTCAGCCTCCCTGGTGCTGGGATTACAGGCGTGTGCCTTGCCCAGTTTCAGCAGCCGCCTTGGTGGGCTCAGGGCAGGGCTGGCATGGCACATGGTACTGGAGATCAAACCTGGGTTCTTGGGATTGCAAGACAGTCACTTAGACCGATGAGCTATTTCCCCAGCCCTCCATTAATTTTTAGCAGCAAACAAACACCTGCCAAGGTGTTAGAACTTGATTAAAGGAAAATATGTATCTAACTGGTCCTCAGAGAACAGAGAAGCAACTTGCCTCCCAGCCCCACCCCTGCAGCAGCAAGTGCTCTGTCACCTTAAGGGTTTTCATGCAAGAATATGGACTCTGAGACTCACATCTTCATCCTGATGTGGATGGATCAATTCCACAAGTCTCTGGATGATTTTCTCTTCATTAAGCCACTGAAACAGGAAGAAAAGGGCCTATGAACAGAAAAGTTCTTCTGGTGTAGAAGAAACCCACACATACATGTTTCCTAGGACAAGTTCTTCCTTGCCCAGAAAGAGCCCAGGGGAAAACAGTAAGTGAACTCTTAAGAGTGGCTGAAAGTGTTTAAGTGTGTGGACCACCATTCATCTTAATGGTGCACAACACACTCTGGGACACAGCTCAGAAACTCAGAGTGCAGATGGGCCCAAAGAAACAAGCCCTGCTGCTGAGCTCAACATGGAAGCCAAACATGCTGCAGGTTCCTGCAACAGCAGGGGCTTCCGAGGATCAGGAAGAGCAGAAAGTCTTTAGGGTACAAGTGCAATAAAAGCTGAAGCTGGGGGCCTGGCAGGATGGCTCAGTGGTCTAAAGCACCTGCTTAGGAAAGCTTAGGCGGCTACAGGGACCGCAGTTCAATCCCCGGCACCACATGCTGCGCCAGCCCTGCCCTCAGGGCAGGCAGAGCCGGCCATAAAAATAAATAAACAACAACAAAACGCTGAAGCTGACACTCCCGAAAGTCAAGGGCAGTGGAGGCCCAGTGTGACCATGTCAGGGCACAGAAGAGGTGGCAAACCAGCTCCTCCAGATGCACTTGGTGCCCTGAAACTCAAAACTCATCTGAGGGTGAGAAACTGACCCACAAGGCTGCCCTGAAAACTGAATAAAGTTATACAAGTAAAAGGCTGCAGAGTAGCAGTTACTAACAGCAGCTGATTTGTATGCTATGTGCTATAAATGTTAGCACCATGGGGAAATTAATTATCATTGCAAGAGTGAGAATACCACTTATGATACCTGATGATAAAAAGAGCAAAATCCCAACAGCTTGTAATTTTAACTCGAATTGCAGCACAAAGCCTGCCAAATGACCAGGAGCATACGTATACCCTCAGGAAGCTAGGAACCCTTCTTTCCAGAGTCTACAGGCTTGTCCTCTAAATAACCCTCAAGACATCCACACTCTAGGATAAGTGACAGTCTTCCTGTGGAGCCACTATCAGCTTGTCTGCTACACTGTCTGCCTGTGTTAAATACTGAAAAACTGATTCTCTAAGACCTAGTGGGTGCCTCGGGAGAAAGGATGAGAGATGAGCAAAGTCTGCTTCTATTTTAGTACACAGCAGGAGGCCAGAGAATGCTAGGAGAGGAGGCACCAGTATATGGGCTCAAGTAGGACACGGTGCAGAAGGGAACCCTGATGGTAACACCTGCCAAGGAGCTGGGATCAGACCCTGCAGAGACTGAGACAGTGCAACTCTGGCACTCACATGTAGGACCTCCTGCCTGAGCCCCAAGGGCTCCACACAGCTGGCAAGGCGCAGCAACAGGTCCATGAGTGCCGAGGTGCCCATGTGCTTCAGTACCAGGCTGATGAACTTGTCCTTCTTCTTCAGGAACATAATCACCTGCAATCAAACACAGCAGATTAGTAATGGTTAAACCCTGACAGCAGCACACCTTCTCTAAGAACTCTCATGAGAATGATTAACTTTGAAGTATCTGGAGGAAAAATAATGAAGAGACTAACACGAAACATTTGTGGGAAAAAGCCCTAGAGTAGAGTGGTGCCTATGAGGAGTTTTCTGCACAGGCTGGGTTTGGGTTAGCCCTTTTGTGAGGAGGACCCTGTGTCTTGGGCTGGAGTACAGCTGCTGTGCACAGCCACCATTCAGCACATAGGTGGCTTAGGTTTTTCTAACCAAAGTGGGTAGTGTGAATGGAGCTGAGCTGGGAGATGTGGGTCACTGCTGACAGTCTGCAGGTCTAGACACAAACTCCAAGGAGCAGAGTACATTTAAGCGGACAGTCCCTGGAAGGAACATTAGTGGTTGAAAGACAGAGAGGACTGAAGCTTTAAAAAAGTAGTGTCATACAGCAGCTGGTGATCAGTGCCAACAGGTATGGATGTGGGCAGCAAAGTACGAAGCCAGGGAGAAAGGGGACAGAGCATCTCAACATGATTGGCCTTCAGGGAGTGCATTCTAGGTGAGAGTAAAGACCAGAGGAAAGCCTGGATGAGTTCGCTTCTCTACATATCTTCCACATGGCCACAGATAAAGTGCCTGCCATGTGCAGGTCACAGGGCAGGGAGCTAGAAGAGACCTAGAGCTCTACTGGAAAAGCAGAGCACAAAGAAGGTCCACCCAACTGGGGGGTTCTTGCTACACTAACTTATCCTGGGAGAACGCTATAGTCTCAGCATATCCCCCAAACGTCATGAATTAGACACTTAATAACCAAAATCATATTAAATGGTATTTAGAGGTGGGGTCTTTGGGAGGTGATAAGGTTTAAATGAGCCCATAAGGGTGGGGCCTGCAATTTCAAGAACAGCTTTATAAAGACAAGAGAGACTGAACTAACAGGTAAAGTGCTATCCTGTAGTATCCTCTGGACTCTGCCCTCACCAAAAGCCCCTCAAGCTTGGATTTTCCAAGCTCCAGAAATATAACAAATGCATTTCTTTACAAACTGCCCAGTTTGTGGTATTCAGTTACAGCAAAAGAAGACAGACTGAGAGGGATGATGATAAGGTAAGGAAAGAACAGAACAGAGAGAAAAGGGAGGTAAAAAGGACAGAAAGAGTAGGGAAAGAGGAAAGCATTCTGAAAGGGTGATTTCACTCCTAGGGAGAGAGACTACAAACAAAATGGAAGAGATACATGTCTGGGCACATGTCTGGGCATTATAATCCCAGCATTCAGGAGTCTCAGGCAAGGAATCACCATGAGTTTGAGGCCAGCCTGAGCTATAGTGAGTTCAAGAACAGATTAAAATACATAGCAAAACCCTGTCTTAAAAAAGCAAAACAAAATACAACACAACACCAGGAAAGGAACAAATAACAGTATCAGAACTAAAATGGGAGATTTCTACAGATAAAAAATTATAATGCAGCATATGGAAGACTGAGGCAGGAGAATCACCATGAGTTCAACCCCTACCTGGGCTATATAAGCAAGTTCAAGGCCAGCCTGCACTACATAATGAAACTCTTGTCTCAAAAAAAAAAAAAAAAAAAAAAATACAGCAAGCAAGCAAGCAATAAATCCTTGAGCATGGTGGCATATGTCTATAATCCCAACATTCATAAACCTGAGGGAGGAGGATCACTGTGTGTTTGAGACCAGCCTGGGGGGAAAGAAAAAACTTAGAGCTTTCATGGTCTTGCCCAATTTTATCATTTAGAGAAAAAAAAAATCCAAAAATCACACAGACTCTTTCAGAAAACACAAAAGGAGGAACTATATCCCATATAACTGTAGAAGCTGGCCATGGTGCACCACTATAATTCTAGCATTCAGGAGGCTGAGGCAGGATAATCATGAGTTTGAGGCCAGCCCTAGTACTGCTAATAACAAAAACCCCTATGCCCTCATTTCAAATAATTTCATCAAACTTTAAAACCAAGTGTACCATTAAAGCTAGAACGTCTCTGTCATAATGTCTCTAAGAATAAAACTCAGGGCTTACCACACAGAAGGGAAAAAAAAATTCCTGGCCCCTTAACCTATTACTATATATATATATATTTTTTTTTTTAAAATAAATTTAGTACAGGGTCTACAGGGTCTCATGACACAGATCAGACTTGTAGTGATTCTGTTTCACCCTACCATGTGCTGGGATTACAGTTGTGCGCCACCACACCCAGAATCCCAGTCACTGTGTTCTGCCTAAGCTATCTGGCTGGTCCTGTGCTTCTTAAAAATCACGAGTGTTTCCTTTCACTGCCATAAGAAAAATTTTAAGTACATAAATCAAAGTAAATGTTAATTAATATAACTCCTGAGGATAAAAGTAAGCCATGCCCCCCCCTTGTAGCCTAACCCAGTAACAGTTGCACCTGTACAGCCTGTATCCTAAGAGTGTTCAAAAAATAACCTCAAGTGTTTTTTTTTTTTTTTTTTTTTTTTTAAAAGCAAAACAAAAAGGAAGAATATGGGGGAGAGATTATAGTCCACAAAAATATTTACCACCTGGCTCTTGAAAGAAAAAGTCTGATGATGCCATAAGGATGACAGTGATTTGAAGTAACCTTTAAAAAGCATTTTGAGATTATCAGAGCAATTTGCACACTATATGCGTATTTGAAGGAATGAAGTATGGGGTTGTGGCTGGGTGGGCTGGCACACTCCCAGCACCAGGGAAGCTAAGGCAGAAGCATCACCATGAGTTTGAGGCCAGCCTGGGCTACATAAGCAAGTTCAAGATCAGCTGATACTAGTTAGCATGGCCCTATTTCAAAACAAAGTATGGGGGTATGAGAATGGGGGGAAGATAATGGGATGGTTATGAGCAAAAGGTTATATGCATGTACAAAAATACCACATTAAACCCAATTTTGCTGCTTAGGCAGACTTGGGTCAGAGGTTCAATTCCCAGCCTGCCGTGCTGGCCCCAGGCCCACTCCCAGGATGTGCTGAGGGGCAACTGAGACTGGGCGTGGTGGCATGTTCCTGTAATCTTAGCACTTGGAAAGCTGCAAACAGGAGAATCACTACAAGTCCAATCTATGTAGTGAGACCCTTGTACACCCTGCACTAAGTAAAGACGCAGCACAAAATAACCAATTTTGGTTTTTGATTTTTTTTATTTTTATTTTTTTAAATTTTATTTATTTTTTTTCTTGTTTCAGAACCTTTGTTTGTTTATTCACTCATTTTTATGGCCGGCTCAGCCGGCCCCGAGGGCAGGGCTGGTGCAGCATGTGGTGCCGGGGATCGAACCGCGGTCCCTGAAGCCACCCAAGCTTCCCCAAGCAGGCGCTTTAGACCACTGAGCCATCCCGCTGGGCCCCTAATTTTGGTTTTTTAGATAGTTTAAATATGTAGTTCAGGCTGGCCTTGAGCTTATGTAGGCCAAGTTGGTCTTGAGCTCTCAGTAGTCCTTCTGTCTCTGCCTCCTGAATGCTGGGCTTACAAGTCTACACTACCACATCTAACAGAAACTCAGTATTTTGTAAAAGGTATTAAAATATTTTTGCAAGTATCATTAATGTTATAGGTATAATAGTAGAACATGTGTACACATGTAAAAGAGTCCTTGTGCTTTAGAAAAACATACTGAAATGCATATAAAATGATCTGATGTCTGGAACTTGTATCAGTTCTCTGGAGTGGGTATTGGAAATAAGATTCAGAAGAAATAAGATTAGACATTGTTTTGATCACTTTTCTCTTTTTGCTGAAACAAAACATTCAACAATGTAAAAGGACAAAAGGTTCATTTCGACTCATAGTTTGTTGAGGTTTCAGTCCATAATTGGCCGTCTCCTAGGTAGGGTGCCATGGCAGAGGGACATCACAGAGGAGGAGAAAGATGGGAAGGCAGGAAGGCAGCATAGTAGCAAAGAAAGGACAAGCAGCCCTCTTTCTATCCTTTGTTATCCAGGGTACCCACCCTTAAGGCAGGCAGCACTTACACCCAGGATGGGCCTTGCATTATCCCACCCAGGAGTACTGCTGCAAGTTCAAAATCAGCCCGGGCTGTAAAGTGAGCTCAAGGCCAGCCTGAGCTTCATGGGGGAGATGGGGAGAGAGAGGAGGAGGAGAAGTAAGACGGAGAATCTGGAGGAACTGAAGCCCAAGTCAGGTTGAGTAAGGCACGAAAAGATGAGCTACAGCTGGATGATGAATTTACTCTCCTGCAAGAGACCAATGCTAGCTACTGGGTATAGTGGCACATGATTGTCATCTCAGCTACTGGGGAGGCTGAGGCAGGAGAATTGCAAGTTCACGGCTAGCTTAGCAGCTTGGTGAAATCTGGTCTTAAAAAAAAGTGGGAAGGGGGCAGGGCATGGTGGCACAGGCTAGTAGTCTCAGTACTTGGGAGGCTGTGGCGGGACAATCACAAGTTGAAGGCCAGCCTAGAATACACAGTGAGTTCAAGGCCAGCATGAACTGAACAGTGAAACTCTCTCAAACATTTTTTTAATTAAAAAAGAAAGCAGGGGGCTGGGGAGATAGCTCCAAGGCACAAGTGCCTGCTGGGCAAGTGCAAGGTTGTGAGTTTGAACCCCGGTCCTAAAAAAAATAAATAAATAAAAAAGTAAGCAAAAAGGGGGTTATGGGTATGCTCAGAGGTAGAAAGCCCTTAAGTTCAACTGTTCCTCCCTCCTAGGAAAAGAAAAAGAAAAACCTAATGGACATATTATCTTTGTTTGCTCTAAAGTAATAAGCGCTCTGAATACACAAACATGTTTCCCACAGAGACAAATAAAAACCTAGGCAGATGGACAGCTAAGATTCTTCATGAAGAAAGCATGATCTTGGACTCTATCAATTACAGGAAACACTGTCCCCAGTGTAGGCAGGAAGTAGTTGTTTACTTCTGAGCAGACCATCACAAACATGGGAATGTACTTTCTAATCAAACTCAAGTCACATGTCAGCCACCCACACTGCTCTACTTGTGTCCCACTGAGCAATCAAAACTCTACCCCCAAAGCCTGTGCCACCTGCATAGTGATAACTGTGGCTGTTCAGAACAAGCGGACTTCAAACATCATTACCTGTTCAGTTTTTCTTGCAATGAGATTGCCAATGGTCTTGCTGAAAAAACTGGCAAGCAGAGGGTTGAGTGGTGGTTCTCGGTCCAGGAAGTCATACAGAAGGTTCAGCAGACTCTCATCCCCACCTAGTCTGTCACTGATCTGCGGCACATCACAAGTCAGAAGCTCACAGGCTGTGTTTGGGTATCTAAAAGGGTACAGTCCAAGCACTGGAGGTGAAATGAGACTTCTCCAACTCTCAGGAAGCAGCTTAAATATTCTGCTTCTAGGGAAACAAACTCATGGAATAAGAACAAGGAGGGGGGCTAGGGAGATAGCTCAGTAGAATAAGTGTTTGCCTGGAAAGCACAAGGGCCTGAGTTCAATCCCAGGTTCTGTCAAAGAAACAAAACAAACAAAGAAATAAAAAAGAACAAGGCAGACAGATCTCAAAACAGAGTAAATCAACTGGTATTTTGATTACTAGAAGCTTAAAGCTTTAAAACCACTGACATGCTTCTCATCCCTGTATTCAGACTATTTCCATTCTCTAAATAACATTTTTTATCCATCTCTAGGTCTTCACACTCACCTGCCAGATTTGTCACTTCTGTTTAACTACACCAGTGGTTCTCAACCTGTGAGGTCACGACCCCGGCAAGGGGGGTCAAACGACCAAAACACAGGGATCACCTAAAGCCATCGGAAAATACACATTTCTAATGGCTTTTTAAACCCATGCTATGCCATGGTGAAATGTTATTTATTGGAATTGGTAATAAATATTTCTCAACATATAATTAAATATTGTTTTTGTGATTAATCACTATGTTTAAATTATGTTTGATTTGTAGCAATGAGAATATATAATGCATATCAGGTATTTACATTCCAAACCATAACTAGCAAAATTATAGTTTTGAAGTAGCCACCAAAATTATTTTTTGGTTTGGGGTCGCCGCAACATGAGGAACTATTGCGGGGCCAGGGCATTAGAAAGGTTGAGAGCCACTGAACTACGCTGTTTTACTGAGCCCAACCCCCACCCTGCATTCTCCCCTCTGCACGGGAAACCTACCACTCCTCTCCTACCCTCACCATGTCCTTTGCTGTCATGTCTGAAAGCACACGCCTAAACTGTACTAAATTTGGAGAGATGCTGTATCTGCAACAGTTTATAACAGCTTTTCAGCCAGGTGTGGTGGCATACACTTGTAACCCTAGCACTCAGGAGGTTGAGGCAGGAGGATTATTGTGAATTTGAGATCAGTCTGGGCTACAGGGAGCTCAAGGCCAGCCTGAACTCCACTGCAAGATCCCATCACAAAAAAATACAATAAATATATACATTGTCAAACAGGTATTGATTTAATAAATTTTAAAATTTGTGTAAGATGGGGGCCCGGCAGGATGGCTCAATGGTCTAAAGCACCTGCTTAGGAAAGCTTAGGAGGCTGCAGGGACCACGGTTTGATCCCCGGCACCACATGCTGCGCCAGCCCTGCCCTCAGGGCAGGCTGAGCCAGCCATAAAAATAAATAAATAAACAAACAAACGTTCTGAAACAAGAGAAATAAATAAATAAATAAATAAATAAATAAATAAAATTTGTGTAAGAGGAGCCAGGTGTGGTGGCTCATGCCTGTAATCCCAGCACTTGGGAGGCTGAGGCAGGAGGATCAGTGTGAGTTCAAAACCAGCCTGGGCTACAAAACTGAGCTCAAGGCCAGCCTGAAATGTATAGTGAAACCCTGTCTCTAAATAAATAAATAAAATTTGTATAACAGGACCAGGAATATAGTTCAGTGGCACAGTGTCTGCCTGGCAAGCACAAAGCCCTGAATTTAATTTCTAGTACTAAAATAAAATAAAATTTAGGGCTGGCCGAATAGCTCAGCAGATTAAGCACCTGCCAGGGGCTGGGGTTCTATTTCTGGGCCTGGGTGCCAGCCCCCCACTTCAGGGCACTGAGACTCCAATTGAGACTGGGCATGGTGGTAAGCACCTGTAATCCCAGCTCTTGGGAGGCTGGAAATAGGTGAATCAATAGAAGTCTGATGTAGTAGTGAGACCCTGAACACCCTGCAGACCCTTCCCTAAAATATAAAAAATAAAAATAAATTAAAATAAAATAAAATTTAAGCCGGGCGTGGTGGCGCACGCCTGTAATCCTAGCACTCGGGAGGCTGAGGCAGGAGGGTTGGTGCGAGTTCGAGACCAGCCTGGGCTACAAAAGTGAGCTCAAGGCCAGCCTCAACTGCATAGTGAGACCCTGTCTCAAAAAGACAAAAAAAAAAAAAAAAAAATTTAAACAAAGAATAGGAGTTTGAGTTAAATATGGCAAGTAGGGCATACAGGCAAGCAGAATCTCCAGTACCTGCACAGGGTAGCACCAAACTAGAACTGAGGCCTGGTCATTAATAAGAGAATAGGGGACAAAGAATAGGGTGGGCTGAAAACTGCCACAGAGAAGGACATGCAGATCCTTCTGAGGGCTAGAAAGGGTTTTTCTAGGAAGAAGTGAACCAACCTGGCCCATAACTCAGGGCACCAAGCATCAGTAATAAAATGCTCTCAAGAACAATATGAGGTGCATCACACATTCACTGAGTCAATTCCCAGGATGCTAATGGACCTCCGCCCCTCTCCTGAAGGAAACAATGGGAAAAAGAGAAAAGTCAACCAGTTCTCATCCAAACAATAACTGGGCACCATTCACTTTGGGTGAAGCTTGAGCACACTCCTCTCAGACTTTTGGTTTTTTTTGCAGTACCAGAGATTGAACTCAGGACCCTGCGCTTGCCAGGCAAGTGCTTATTCCACTGAGCCATCTCTCCAGCCCTCAGACTTCACATTATGTGAGGTTTAAGGCCTCACTCTTTTGTTTCGTTTTTTAAAACAGGGTCTAGGCTGCCTTTGAACTCACCATGTAGCCCAGCCTGGGCTCAAACTTAGTAATCCTCCTGCCTGAATGCTGGAACTATAGACTTGTACCACCATACCCAGCTAAAGCTTCATTCGTGAAAGGATACAGCACTGATCAAAGACAAGGCACACAGACGAAAGTCCAGAGAACTTTAGAAATCGCACTAGTCTCAAAGGCAGTATGATACACTGAGGTAGTACGCAGAATAAGCACTGGGAGCTTTGATTCGAATATCTAGGTTGGATGTGGTGTCACACACCTATAATCCTACAGAGGCTGAGGCATGAGGACTGCATTTAAGGCCAACCTGGGCAATTTAGTGAGATCTACCTCAAAATAAAATACAAAAGATGTAGTTCAGTGCCCATCAGAAACACACACATGCACACACAATCATGGAATCAGCCAAGATGATGTGTGCCTGTAGCCCCATCATTCCAGAAACTAGGGCAGGAGGAGAACTGGATCCCAAGAGTTCAAGGCCAGCCTGAGTAACAGCCAGAGCATACTTGTAATCCCAGCATCGGGAGGGAAAGAAATAATGAAAGAACAACAAAAAACAAAACAAAACAAAAGAAGCAAGGAAGGGAGGGAGGGAGGGAGGAAAGGAAATCTGACTGTACCCAGCACTCAGCACTCAGGAGGCTGAGCTGAGGCAGGAGGATTGTGGTAAATTTCAGGCAAGTCTGGGCTACAAAGTGAGTTCAAGGCCACCCTGAACTGCATAGCAAGACCCTGGTCTCAAAAAGCAAAAACAAAAATAAATAAATAAATAAATAAATACATCTAAGAAAAAAAAAAAAACACTCAGAAATGAGAAATTAAAAATAGAATGATAGGGCCAGCTAGATGGCTCAGCAGTCTAAAGCGCCTGCTTAGGCAAGCTTAGGCAACCACAGGGAACGTAATTCTATCCCCCCACCATACCACATGCTGTGCCAGTCCCATCCCCAGGGCAGGCTGAGCCAGCCATAATATTAAAACAAACAAACAAAAAGCAATAGAATGACAGAAAGTTGAAAAGTCAGCCGGCCATGGTGGCACACACCTGTAATCCCAGCACTTGGGAAGCTAAGGGAGGAGGATCAGTGTGAGTTCGAGACCAGCCTGGGCTACAAAAATGAGTCTCAAGGCCAGCCTGAACTGCATAGAGAGACCCTGTCTGAAAAAGACAAAAAAAAAAAGTTGAAACGTCAGGGCCAGCGAGATGGCTCAGTTGTCTAAAGCGCCTGCAGAGGAAACTTAAGGCAAGCGCTGCGACTGCTCCTCGATCCCTGGCACCACATGCTGTGCAACTGCACCCCAGGGCAGGCTGAGCCAGCCATAACACAAACAAATAAATGAGGTTTAAAACAAATAAATTAAAAAATCTTAAAAAAAAGAGAGAAAAGTCAATAAAAAGATGAGAACTTAAGCCTCTCCAATGTAAACAAAAAGGCAAAGATACACATTTAGAACAAAAATAAGAAAAAGTACTCAACTAGAATTCCCAGAAACAAAACAGAAAGAAAAAAAACTGGAGAAAAGTCATCAGGGAAATAATACAGGAAATTTCCCTGTACTAAACCCTGCTGTGAAGGGCAACCTATTTTCTAAGCCCACTTCAGTCCCTCTTAGACAGAAGCTTTCTTTTTTCTCAATAAATTCTTGCCACTCTTAACCTGTGTTACTCCCTAGAATTCATTCCTGATTTTAGAGAACATAAACTCAGCATTCCAGATGAGGTGTTACTAAATTATACCGGCTGGCCTCAGACTTGCAATTCTCCGGCTGGGCCTCCCAGGTAGCTGGGAATACAATTCATACAATTTCAAGAGGAGAAAGCAAAGGCTCCATCTTCACCTTTAAATGGAAAGATGTCACAGTCAAATTGTAAGCCACATATGGGATAGAAGATACTGTTGCCACTATCTTTGGACAGTTCAATCTGCCACAAACATTCTGAAATATCTATTGGACATTCTGTGCAGTGTCTCAGTGCATTACTTGTCTATGTTTTCTGCTAGGTCACCTTTTTCCTCATTCCCTGGTAAAATGCATTCTGGATGCTAGCCCTCCCACCACATACCATAGATATATGGATTACAGATATTTTTCCCCATTAAAAAGAAGTTCATGAGCTAGGCATGGTGGCACACACCTGTAATCCCAGTACTTGGGAGGCTGAGGCAGGAGGATCGGTGTGAGTTTGAGACCAGCCTGGGCTACAAAAGTGAGTCTCAAGACCAGCCTGAACCACATAGCAAGACCCTGACTGAAAAAGACAAAAAGAAGTTCATGAATTTGCAGACTGAAAAGGGACCATGAAATACCCAGCACAATAAATGAAAATAGCTGGGCATGGTGACTCACACCTGTAATCACAGCACCCAGGATGCTGAGTCAAGAGGAGCCTTATAAGTTTGAGGCCAGCCTAGGCTATAAAGTGAACTCAAGGACAGCCTAAACTGCATAGTGAAAGCCTGTCTCAAAAAGACCCCAAAAGTATTTTTAATGAAAATAAATTCATTTATTTGGATATTACTATAATAAAATCTTCCAAAAGTTGAGCTTATTTATCTGTTCTACCTGCTTACTTATATAATAAGGTTTTCTCCAGAGCTACACACGTTTTCCTTTCTTCCTTTGCCCTCAACTCTGGAGCTCTTCTAGATTACCAATTACCAACGTGGGACCCTTACCCTGATCAAAAGAACCTTAGCTGCCCTCCTTCCGTGTCTGCCACTTTGCTCTAAGTTTTCACCAAACAATTGGGAGAAGGACAGGGCGATGAATAGCGATGTGACTACAACAGCCTCCAGGATGGTCACCTTGTCCTCAGGTCCCTCCACAGTGAGAAAGGGGCTGGCTGACCATCACAAATCCACTGCTGACAGGCTGCTCTGTCATCCAGTCTTGTTTTTCTTGTGAGATTAAAAACCAACAAAGAGGGGCCCAGCGGGATGGCTCAGTGGTCTAAAGCGCCTGCTTGGGAAAACTTGGGCAGCTTCAGGGACCACTTTGATCCCCGGCACCACATGCTGCACCGGCCCTGCCCTCGGGGCGGGCTGAGCCGGCCATAAAAATGAGTGAATAAACAAACAAAGGTTCTGGAACAAGAAAACAAATAAATAAATAAAATAATTTTAAAAAATAAAATAAAATAAAATAAAAACCAACAAAGATTTTCTGTGAAGGATCTGACAGCAAATATTTCTGACAGTCTCTGTTGGAACTGAACTCTATATTGTATATGAATGAGTGTGTCAACCAGGACTCTCCTAGTGGACAATAAAAGACGGTTTTCATGTTGTTAATGTGTGTAACACAAAGTATTTGTCCTTAGATATTTTTCAACCATTTAAAAATATAACAATATAAACTCTTTTTAGCTTACAGGCCACACAAAAGCAGGACATTTCACTTTGCTGACCCCATTCTAAAATTTTACCACCACAGGCATGTATTTTACACTTTCTTACAAGCACCTGAACTTGAAAGCAACTGCCACCCAACCCCAGCTCTCCCTGGGGACAGCAGGCCATGTGGCCTCTTCATGGAGCAGCACCTACAAAACCTGGAGGCTGGATCTGCCTGCCACCTGAAGTGTTATCCCAGATCATGTTGTCTCCTACCCAAAGCTCCAACCATCTTGCCGTACTTTCTCTTCCCATTCTGTTGTCTTCTAACATACTGGCCAAATGCTGAGTGAAGAATTTTGTGAAAAACTTGAGAATGGTCAGTATCACTAATGTCACTAATATTGTTCTTCAAGAAAATGTTCTTCAAGTTGGAGAGCTCAGTGAAGCATTTTCTAGAGTTCAAATACTTGTACTTACACGTGTATCTCGGACCTGTTCCCTCTGCCAGGCTAGGCCCAACTCTAGGGCAATTCTTCACAACTCTCTATCATGGGATCAGTCCCTTTCTGTTCGCATACTGTCAGTAAAAATGCTCTGACCATACCAACTTAGTTTATATAACTCAGAATGAGAAAACACATACAACCAGAGATTCTGAATTCCTTTTTTTGGGGGGGGGCAGGAGTGGGGGTAACTAGGGATCAAACTCAGGACCTTGTGCCTGCCAGGCACTTATACTGCTGAGCTATCCCCCTGTCCCTGAGACTCTGAATCCATTCATTCATTCATTCATTCATTCATTCATTCATTTTTGCAGGACTAGGGTTTGAACTCATGACCTTGCACTTGTCAGGCAGGCACTTGTGCCATGGAGCTATCTCCCCAGCCCTTCTGAGACTCTGAATTCTTCAACCTCACAAACTACAAAACTCAACAGTAGCCTCATTTTTCAGATGGGGTAAGTGTTTAAGAGCTGCATCTCAGGCCGGGCGTGGTGGCGCACGCCTGTAATCCCAGCACTCAGGAGGCTGAGGCAGGAGGATTGGTGCGAGTTCGAGACCAGCCTGGGCTACAAAAGTGAGCTCAGGACCAGCCTGAACTGCATAGCGAGACCCTGTCTCAAAAAGACAAAAAAAAAAAAAAAAAAAAAAAGAGCTGCATCTCCAACTGGCTGTCCTCAGACAGTGCCCACGTTCTCCCTGAGCACTACCCAGCGCTAGGCCTAGCTTTAGCCTCAGTACATACTTGAAGCGGACCTTCTCTTCCATGTCCAAGGGTGGGTCCTGAGTGATAAGGTTCACCAGTTCCTCCATACACTGTGGTCTGCACAGAAAGTCCAGTAGCTTCCGGTTCTGGGCCTTACATTCTTGTAGGATATCATCTTCATCCATTAACTCCTGCAGTGTCACATGCTCTTTGTCCAGCAGCTTATCTATATGGGATGTGGTATTCAAGTCAAACTTCCAGAACATCGTGATAGCCACAAAGCTATAAGAAAAGAAAAAGGGTTACTCATTCCTCTCCCTTCTGACTCTGCCCTCTGCTGTACTACGCCAAAATGCAAGAAGTCCATCCGACAGGAATACACAAAACCCGTAGGGTGCTCAGGATTGGGGACTGGGCTTTACTCAGTAACTACTCACAGCACAGACACCCCCAGCCCTTCCAGGCTAATTCACCTTCCCTGCTCTCTGTTCCAGCCCTGTCCACAACATTGAACATGCCTCTGCTTCCCCTCACTTTCTGCTTGGCTCCCTGAGGCCAAAACTTCCTGGGGCCTCTTATGTGTCAGCACCTAGGAAACCCTTTCATCCCGAACACATTAACAACTCACAACACAAACGCACTTCCTAGTACCCAGTCCCTTCAAAGTGAACACCGGACATGTTCTCAAGATCTTATAGAACTCAACCTCTGAAAATCAAATTCAAGACAGTTCAATTTGTGTGATCTTGCCCTTGTCTGCTGCCACCCACCCCTAGGCCTTTCTGTTCACTGTTCCTATCTAGCTGTGTAACACCAGGCTCACCTATGAAACTACTGCCCATCTCACACACAGTCTGGGTGTGAGGTCTTGATGCCCCAACCTGAGGACTGCCACTGACCCCAGTCTCACTCTAGTTGCTAGCTGTTCCTCAGACAAAGGGTTACTATCAAGAGCATATAAAGAATTAAAAAAAAAAAAAAAAAAAAAAAACCCAGACCACCAGACCTCTTAAATGTAAAGACCCAATTCAAAAATGGGCATCTGAGATGAATATACATTTCTCAGATGAAAAAATTTAAACAGAAAAAAAAAAGATTAACATCACTAGTCATTCAAGAGATGTACATTATCTTTTTGTTTGTTTGTTTGTTTGTGGTACTGGGGATTGAACTCAGAACCCTGAAGTTCCCAGGCACTTATTCTACTGAGCTATCTCCCCAGCACCCCAAGAGATGCACATTAAAACAACATTGAAATTGAATCTCACCCCAGAAAAAAAAAAAAATGGCTATCAACAATAAATCAACCAATAACAAATGCTGGCAGGGGTGCAGGGAAAAAGGAACCCTTCTCCATGTTGGTGGGAGTGCAGTCTGGTGCAACCAGTGTAGATTCCTGAAAAACTAGGAACTAGAGATCCCATTTGACCCAGCTATTTCCCTTCTTGGTAACTTCCCAGAGGAACTAAAAACATCTTACCACAGCAATATATGGTAGCTAAATCTTGGCAAAAACCCAAAGGCCCATAAAATTGAGGAAAAGATATAAAAGATGTGGTCTTCTTAGCCAATGAGTATTACTTGGTCATAAAAAGGATAAGCATGAGACACAGATAAATGGATGTAATTGAAGACCATATTCATAACTGAAATAAGTCAGATGTACATGTATAAACATCACATTGAGGGCCGGTGAAATAGCTCAGCAGCCTACAGTGCCTGCTTATGCAAGCTTAGCTTTTTTTTTTTTTTTTTTGCGGGACTGGGGTTGCTTAGGCAAGCTTAGGCAACCACAGGGACTGAGATATGATCCCTGGCACCACATGCTGTGCCAGCCCCAACCCTAGGGCAGGCTGAGCCAGCCAAAACTTAAGAGACTGGGAGTGGTGGTGCAAGCCTGTAATCCCAGTGCTTGGGAGGCTGACCTAGTGGTAAGGCCCTATACACTCTGTAGATCCTGTCCTAAAAAAAAAAAAAAAAAAAAAAACTCACATCATATTGTCTTCTTAGTATGAGAAGCTGAAAGAGTACATAAGATTCAAAATTACAATAGATATTGTGAAATGGAAATAAACTGTTCAAAAAAGGAAAGAGAAACCGAGACAGGGGAAAGGAGAAAAGAAGATAATAGTGACAATAGTTACACTTATTAATTTCTCTCAGTTCATAGAAAAGAAAGGTTTGCGCTAATATTGTTTGGGCAATTAAATGGCTATACCTTATCCTCTGAGTAACATTTAAAAATAACAATTTAGCTGGGTAGGGGGCGCACACCTGTAATCCCAGCACTTGAGAGGCTGAGGCAGGAGGACTGGTACAAGTTCAAGACCAGCCTGGGCTACAAAAGTGAGCTCAAGGCCAGCCTGAACTGCATAGCGAGACCCTGTCTCACAAAGACATAAATAAATACATACATACATACATACATACATACATAACTTAAAGACACAATATATTAATCATTGTCACTCTATCATTTTGTTTTGAATATTTGTTTAACTTTTCTCTCTTTCTTTTAACATATTTGGCTGTTACAGGGTCTCACTATACAGCTTGGAGTCATAGTGATCCTCCTGTTTTCAGCTTCCCCAATGCTGGGATCACAGGTATATGCCATTTCATCCAGACTCTGTGGCCCCCTCAGTCCCCTGGGAGGCGGGGGCTGTCGCAGCACATGGTGCTAGGGATCTAACATGGTCCCTGCTTGCCTAAACAGGTGCTTTAGTCTGCTGAGCTATCTCACTGGCTCCTTTTTTCTCTTTAAAATACTAATAAAGCTAGGTGTGATCACACACACCTATAATCCCAGTACTGGGAGGCTAAAGCAAGAGGATCACTGTGAATTAGAGGCCAGCATGGGCTACATAGTGAGTCAAGATGTCAAGATAGATGATAGATAGATAGATAGATAGATAGATAGATAGATAGACAGACAGACAGACAGACAGACAGACAGAGATGGATGGATGGATAGACAGATAGATAGACAGACAGACATGGATGGATGGATAGACAGACAGATGGACGGATGGACGGACGGACGGACGAGCTGGGCAATTTCAATCCCGATACAAAAGAAGAGGGGAAAGGAAGAGAGGAGACAAAAAGGGAGAAAAGTAAAGAAAGAGAGATGGCTATATGGTTTCATTCCTTTTAATTTATTAAGATTTATGTTATGGAGCCAGGGAGTTAGCTCAGGGGCAAAAGTGTCTGCCTGGCAAGTGCAAGGTCCTGAGTTCGACCCCTGGTCCCGCAAAAAAAAAAAAAAAAAAAAAAAGAAAGAAAGAAAAAAGATTTATCTTATGAGAGAGCCAGGCAAATAGCTCAGTGGATTAAAGCGCTTGCAAGGTTCATGGGCTGGGGGTTCTATCCCAGGCCTGCCAGGCAGACCCCGCCCATAGGGTACCCTGAGATGGTAATTGAGACTGGGCATGGTGGCACCCACTATAATCCTAGGTCTTGGAAGGCTGTAAACAGGTGGATCACTATGAGTCTGATCTAGTAAGTGACACTCTTGGAGCCAGGAAGATAGCTCAGTAGGATAAGTGCTTGCCTGGCAAGTGCAGGGTCCTGAGTTCAATCCCTGGTCCTCAAGGACAGAGAAAGAGAGAAAGAGAGAGAGAGAGAGAGAGAGAGAGAGAGAGAGAGAGAGAGAGAGAGAGAGAGAGAGAGAGAGAGAGAGCGCGAGCGCCTGAACACCCTATAGACCCTTCTCTAAAAAAGATTTATTTTATGAGGCTAGAAATAGAGCTCAGTGGCAGAGCACTGCCTATAATGCAAGAAGCCCAGAGTTTAATTCCCAAGACCATAAAAAAATAAAGATTTCTCTTATGGCCTACTAAAGGATTCAACAATTTTTTTTTTTTTTTTTTTTTTTTTTTTTGGGACCAGGGTTTGAACTCACGACCTTGCCCAGCAGGCACTTGTGCCTCGGAGCTATCTCCCCAGCCCCTCAACAATTTTTGATAAAAATCTTAGTGTAGGGGCCCGGCAGGATGGCCGAGTGGTCTAAAGCACCTGCTGCTTAGGAAAGGTTAGACGGCTGCAGTGACCTTGGTTCGATCCCTGGCACCACATGCTGCACCAGCCCTGCCCTCAGGGCAGGCTGAGCCGGCCATAAAAATAAATAAACAAACAAACAAAAGTTCTAAAACAAGAAAAAAAAATAAAAATCTTAAGTGTAGCAAGACCCTTTACCAAATAAATATATGAGTGAATGAATGAAGATGCCCTTTATCAAGCTCAGGAACTTCCTTTGTTTCTAAATTGTTGCTTTCTATCTTTCCTTCTTTTTTAGGGGGGATGTTTCTAATTTATTGACGTTTTTGTTTGTTTTGAGAGAGGGTCTATTCAGGGTGGCCTTGAACTGATCATGTAGCCCAGGCTGGCCCCAAACCTGTGAAGATCCTCCTGCCTTAGCCTCCCAAGTGTTGGGATTACAGGCATGTACCACCATGCCTGGCCTAAAGTATTTTTTAAATCATGAAAAGGCATTGTACTTTTCTCCATATTACTCAAACACAAATTAAACTATGTAACCCAAGTTGACCTTAAATTCACAGCAATCCTCCTGCTTCAGCTTCCCAAGTGCTAGGATTACAAATGTGTGCCCCCTGTCAAGCTGCTCAAGTCTTCTATCTGCTCAATTATTTTATGTCATTGTTGTGGTTTGTATCTAGTTGTCTCCACAGAGCCTCATGTAAATCATGGGGTTGTCAAGCATGGCTCAAGGGGTGGGGCCAAAGGACCAGGATGGGGCTTGAGGGGCATGGCCAAGAGAGGCACAAACCGTTCAACTGACAGCACACCCTATCAGAGGGCCTCCCCCCCAGCCCCAGGCGACGGTTTCTTGGAGGTATGGAACAGATCATCCTGGACAGTGGTGCCGTATCTTCAGGTCCTGTTATGTAGTTCAGGCTACTTTAAACTATGAAACCTCCAGTAACTGTGAGATACATAAACCTTTCCTCCCTAAGTGTGCATGTCAGGTATTTGTCCCAGCAAGACAGAAAAGTAACTAAGACAATCACTTAATGAGAAAAGGTTGTTTTTTTCAACTATGCTATGGATTTTTTTTTTAATTTTATTTATTTATTTTCTTGTTTCAGAACCTTTATTTGTTTATTCATTCATTTTTAAGGCCGGCTGCCCTGAGGGCAGGGCTGGCGCAGCATGTGGTGCCGGGGATCGAACTGTGGTCCCTGAAGCTGCCCAAGCTTTTCCAAGCAGGTGCTTTAGACCACTGAACCATCCTGCCGGGCCCCTGCTATGGATTTATTTAGTCTCTTAATTCTTTCCCATTTCCATGTATTTTGGTTTTTTTACTGTTATTGTTTGGCTATATATTTAAGATTGTTATGCCTTTTCGTTTGTTTGTACCAGAAATCAAACTCAGGGCCTTGCACTTGCCAGGCAGGTGCTATACCATTAAGCTATACCCCAGCTCTGTTATGCCTTTTTTTTTTTTTTTTTTTTTTTTTTTTTTTTTTTTTTTTTTTTTTTTTTTTTTTTTTTTTTTTTTTT
>PVJA010030024.1:0-26162 GCA_004027025.1 Myocastor coypus
GTTATACCTGGGTCCTCTGGTGGATCTATTAAGACACTGCAACTTGAATCTAGGCTCTGAAGTTCCCAACTCCAAATCAGGACCTACAGCCTGGAGCCTGGTCTGGCAATGGGTTTATCCTAGGTAACTCAACACTATTAACATTTCTGTGATCACTTATGGGAAGCTCTAGTATGTTGGCTTAGCATGAGTAGGCGTGGATGTGAACGCTGGGCAGATCCTGTGTTGACAGAATTGCCTTGGATGGACAGCTGCTGTAGGAGACAGAACAATGCTTTCACCAACACCATCAAAAATGTCCACATTTTGATCCTTGGAACCTGTAACCTATGCAACCTCACATGTAATAAATAAATAAGATTTGGAAAAGGTAATAAAATTAAATATCTTCAAATAAAATAATGACAGGATTACACTTGCAACCCTCAAAAAAAAAAAAATGAGTGAATAAACAAACAAAGGTTCTGAAACAAGAATAAAAATAATAAATAAAATTAAAAAAAGAATTCCTCTGAATATCATAACTATAATAATCTACATTTTTAAAATAATTGAAAGAATCCCAAGAAAGGCCAGAGCTTCCAGGGAAACTTGATTTATGTACCCTTTTATTATTGGCTTCATTGTCACGTTGGGTTCCTTTACTGAGGACAGCACCAGTGTGCCTCAGGAGCTGTAGGCTTATACGAAGGGCAATTGAAACATAGAGTGAGCATTTAAATTTAAACAAGAAATATCACAGTAAAAGACCCACTGCTGTGAATTCTCCTCACAATACTCTCCTCGCTTTGGGGACATTAATCCCAGTGTTCTTGCTTCTTTCTGAAGCCACTCTGGTAGTCCTCTTCTGTGAGTGTTTTTATAAGGTGTAATTTAAGAAATGTAGGCAACTGTTGCTGCCGAGTGCCATCTAATGGAAGGGCCGGGTGATGAAACCGTCACACCATGTCCTCACCCCCAGGGGACTATGGAATACCACTAGATCCGGTACCGTGCCCCATGTGGCTTTCTTTAATCCTAAATTGTTTGTTAAGTTGAGAATTTTACAAACACTACCCATGTGGCACAGCTGGAGAGCATTGTGCCTTTCCAAGTGGAGCCGTGAGAGCCACCCTGAGTATGGCAGAACCAGGACCCTTTCCAAGGCCACAGGTCTCATGGCCTGCAGACAATGGCCCACGCTTCTCCCTGTGCCCACACCTGCTTCAGTGATCCACTGTGTGTCAGAATTTCTTCTAATGGCTTTGAGGAATGGATCAATGAGGAAAACTCCAACAATTTGTGTGTGACATCTTTGCCAGCCCAGGCAGAATTCCAAACTCTCAGTGCCCCATGGTGGTGTCTGGCTTGCTCCTCAGCAATAGGCGAAGGGCATGGTGGCTGATTAGCACCGCGATGGACTGGTCTGCTATCCTTAGCACCCTTAGGATCCCGGCATTTGTAGCCACTGCTGCACGTAAACACTATATAAGACACAATGTCATCTGGCCTTGTGCCCTTGGTCGTGTGTGCACTTTGGGCAGCACTGCCAGCAGCTGACCCTCAGAGGAGGACATGTCATATTCGACCGCTTCTTCCTCTGTGCTCCCAGATGCATTCTTTTGCATCCCTCCTGGCATGGCTGGTGGCTGCCACTGGATAGAAAACAGCATGTCTTGCCCCTTTGTCTCTTCCTCATAGTCAAAATGGCTGTGAAGTGAGAATATTATGAATTGGTCGAGGACATCGAGGCAGCCAGACAGCCTCTTTAGAGACTCTCAGGAAAGAAAGATCCAGATCTGCTATAGAAAGGTATGAGCATGATGGGATAAGAGTGTTCAAAGCAAGGGGGGAGGGCAGGGAGACAGCTCAGCAGACTAAGCCCCCAGTATCACATGCTGGGCCAGCCGCCGAGGCTGGGCATGGGGGTGCACACTTGTAATCTCAGTGCTGGGAGGCTAAAAACAGGAGGATCACTGAATCTGAGCTGTGTAGTGAGACCTTATACCAAATACATTAAAAAAGAAATGGGAAGTATTTTTTAATGGGGAATTAATAGCAATGTGATAATTTTAAAAATTAAACATATGCTGGACTTTCAGTCAAATTTCATGTGATTTTAGAGCTCAAAATCTCTTTTCTCTCCCTTTGTAACTGGCCTCACCTCATATCCAATGACTTTGGCCAAATTTAGTTCTCATGGTTGGCAAAAGGAGCATATGGATCAGTGTTTAGATTTCAGCTACACAAAAGTGAAAGGGGGGAGAGAGAGGGAGAGGGATGGAGGTTAAGAGTGTGAGGGAGAGGGAGAGGGAGGGCAGCAGTAGCAGGGCACAAGCAAGAGAGAGAGAGAGAAGAGGGAGAGGGAGAGGGAGAGGGAGAGTATGAGGGAGAGTGAGGGTGAGAGGGAGAGGGAGGGGGAGATCAAGGGGGAGAGGGACAGAGAAAGAGGGAGAATAAAGGTGAAATAGAGAGGGAGATGGAGAGCAGCAGGGAGAGGGAGATGGAGAGCAAGGGCAAGAGGGAGAGGGAGAGCAATAGGGAAAGGGAGAGGGAGGGTGAGGGCATGAGAGATGGGGAGGGAGAGCAAGGGCATGAGGTAGAGTGAGAGTGACAGTGAGAGGGCAAGCGAGATGGAGAGGGAGAAGGAGAAAGAGAGGGAGAGCGAGAGCGAGAAGAGGAGGAAGCTGGGAGATTTTCAAAAATATTGATACAGGATAGCAAGAGTATTACTTCCAAAATAATTTGTGCTCATGAAAGTTTTCCTCTTTCTGTTTGGCACCAGAATCTCTTACGAAAACCCAGGATTATGGATAAATTCCATCTGAAGATCAATCTATTGGTTTGAAATGGTAAGTGGATGTACATGTCTGTTTTATTACCTAAGGACATTTAAAAGATTGTAGACAATTTATAGAGTGGCTAGCCGGTCGTGGTGGCACACGCCTGTAATCCCAGCACTTGGGAGGCTGAGGCAGGAAGATCAGTGAGAGTTCGAGACCGGCTTGGGCTACAAAACTGAGCTCAAGGCCAGCCTGAACTGTACAGCAAGACCCTGTCTCAAAAGACCAAAAAAAAAAAAAAAAAAAATTTATAAAGTGGCTAAATGATATGCTTTCATTTGGGTCATGTCTTCCTTTGCTATTTTTAAATTTAGAATGTTTTCATTCACTTATTTACTCAAAGGTTTCATATTAATAAAGTTTGCTGCATGTGCCAGGATGTCAGGGATGTTGAAAGGTTTTATTGGTTTTGCAGTAGCTGCAGTGTTCTGGAGCAAGATAATTTTAACGGAATCTTTTTTGAATCACATTGCAGTGCATTCCAACTTGTCTTTGTTGGAAAGATTTTTAAAAATTGGTGGAATACATTAGTATGTTTCAAAGAGTGAACATCTAAAGGTGTATAGTAAAAAGCTCTGGTGTCCATCCCCTGCTCTGGCCCACCCCACTCCTCCTGCAGAAAGGCACTCATGTTCTCTTGAGGTCCCTTCAGCCCTTCCTCCATCCACACGAGTGTGGATCCCAGCAATGCAAGCAAGCAGATGGGCAGCAGCAGCCTACACCTCGCTGTCTTCATCCTGACCCTGGGAACTCTTTCACACCAGTGTGTGTGTGGATCCTCCTCATGCACTTTTTTTTTTTGCAACTTCCAAGTAATGTATCTCATGGTAACCCTAGTTCATTCGGCTATTTCCTTGAGAAACACTAGTGATCCCCCAAGACTCAATACAACGCAATTTCCATACCCAGGAGTTTTGCAGTCATGGATTCAATGAAAAGAAGAGAATCTGGGAGAACGCCCTGCTCAGAAAGCAACAGAAAGGCCAGGAACTAACCAGGGACCTGTGGCCAGACACAGCCAGACTGCATTAGGCTGTTGGGTTTGAATTCTACTAGCTGTGTGACCCTGGCCAAGTTACTAAGCCTCTCTGTAGTTCAGTTCTCCTAAGACAAAGCAGGGATGATAATGTACTGGTTTCCTAGAGTTTGTTGTGGGAGAGGAAGGTCACAGTATTGTTGAAGTTCTTGGAACAGGGCCTGGCTCATATTAAATCATTAGTAGGATTCTTACAACATGCAGAGGAGGTCATGAGCTTCAGAAGGAGGAAAAGGGCTATTAGCATCATGTACTGAGAAAGAACAACTGAAAACTATACCAAGAAGGTACATGGATTTTAACAAGTGGTTTGTCTTGTCTGCATTGCCAAGGACAGCTCTTGAAGAGCATAGAGCTCAAGGTGGATGGCTGAGAACTGCAGGATAAAGAGGAGGGGATTCATTGGTGGTTGCATTACACAAGCTGCTTTCTTCTCTGGCATAAAGCAAGAGGAACAAGAAACTGGATAACTAATCTCCACTTAAAAAGCATATTTCTATCAACTGATGAGACCCTGGCTGGTTGGCCAAAAGACTACTGAAGAAGGGATTTTCTTTTTTCAAACAGGAGGACTGATGACCCGCTAAACATTACGGGTTTCTGCGCTTCCCTTTCCTTGGTTCTGGTGCCTTTAGAGCCCAACACACACATACATTTTTTCAGCTATAAATGTCAGATAGCTCAACTGCTGCTAAAGTGTCCAGTAAGTTATCTGGAGCAAAAGCTATTTTTTAGCCTATTTTTTTTTTAATATCAGGGCTTAGTAAGTAATAAACATACTTTTAAGCAAGATCTGCCCTTTTACAGAGTCAGGAGTGCTATGCTGTATAGTTAGGGTGACCCTAAAATGTGTGCTGAGCCTTAGAAGAGTTGGGAAGGGGAAAATTATTCCTAACAGGGAGGCCTCAGACGTTTTCAGCTGTCTGGTAAGCTATATAGATGGACTTGACGGGTCATGTCACAATGTCACCTGCAGCTGGCTCACTCTCTCAGCCTTCACATATTGGTAGGGGACCACAGCCTGGAGACCATGGGACAATGGGAGGCAGGAAGGTGGCAGGAAGAGTCCAGATCTTGTTTCCCTTCCTGTTTCACTTGGAAACAATCCTTGCCTCTTTCTCATCTCTTGCCCCTACGTGTGCTGTGGGAAGGGTTCTTGGGCTTCTCCCACCCCCACCCCACGCCATTCAAGTGTCTTTGTTTCTTCAGGCCTACTTCATGGCAGTTTTCAGAATCACACTGGGGCTGACAGAAGCTCAGTGAAGCCTGACCGAGCCATGCTCGCAACTCCCACTCTGTTTCCCTCAGGGTTTCTTGCTCTTTCTTTGGCGTATTCCAGTTATAGCCCACTAAAGCTTGTGAGAAAACCCTAGGCTTGTCACAGACCCCTTTCAGCACACTTGTCCTCCTGAAGCAACGGTGGCTCCCACTGGAGGCTTGAATGCTTCTGCCTCATTCTGACTGCTTGCTTGCAAAGAGCTTGGAGAGGGATTTGCCATTTCACCCATTGGTGAAAACCACTTTTTATGCATTGACAGAAATCTGCATTTGGAGGACAGTTTCCAGTTGTTCAGCTTTTTTTCTTTTTTGCGGAAATGATGCAAATAGAAACAGGGCTTAGTTCTTGGGAAATTCAGGAAATGTCTCCCAGAAGGGGCGCGGGAGGGACCTTTGTTAGAATGCTTGTGCTGCTGGTCCTCATAGAAATGCTCTTTCCCCTTTGTCCCTGCCAGACTCCGAAGAATAAAACCAAAGCGCAAAGCAAAGGAGGCACTGGCAAGTGAATGCAACAGTGTTTTCTAATCTATGTGGATCAAAACCACGCAAGTTTCAATTCTGTAAAGAGTCTTCCTTAGCATGCTGGATTAATCACGTGGATTAATGGAACAGTGGCCTTAGCTCACTGGTGCTGCCTAGCCTTTGTGCTGGCCCCTCCCCCTCTTTTGAATTCTATGAAACTCCAGGGGAACAAAAGCAGTGGTATTCTCTGAGTAACATGGCACTGGGTCCATTGACCCTCCCCTCTGGGAGGTGGGCTTCTGAATTTCCCAGTATGCAGAATATGCGTTTGTCCCTAGATGGTAACTTTGCACCCTGGGGAGATTCAGGATGTCTCTGGGAGGTTTATAGTTTGAGTAGTTTTGCTGAGTGAGAAAGAGGACATTGTGGTTCTTCACATGCAAACAAGAGCAAGGACTGTAGGGAAACCGCATCTGTCCTGGCAAAGATATCAGATAAGGCCTGGGTAGGTGGGTGCATCTTTGTCTCAACTGGGTTTAGTCTGCTTCACTTTCACAAACCTGTACCTTTCTGTTCTCTGAGATAAGACCAGTTGGTTTATGTCTAATTAAACAGCAACAACAACTAACACTCACAGACCATGATTATGTGCCAAGCATCCTTTCCATTTTTGTAAAAATCCTCCGGGACACTTGTATTAGTTCCATTGCCTGGCAAAATGGCTGTAGTCAGGGATGTCCCACATTTTAGCGGACTTCAAGCCACTGTTGAGTGGTAGAACTGAAACAACTTCGGCCTTGTGTTCTCCAAAGCCAGGACCATCACCATAGCTGCTACTCTTGCTCACATACAACCTGATCATTTAGATCATGCCAAGTTAGAACAATTCTTCCAGCCTAGGTTTTAATGTTTCTTATGTAATGCAGCTTCTTCAGCGATAAGGAAAGGTGGAAAGATGACTTTCTATCTTGGCTTGAAGTTGTTGTCATTCATACGTTATTCTAAATCTCACAGAAAAAAAATACAGAGTAAGAAATGGGTACAGAACACAAAAGTAGGAAAAAGCAGGAGAAAGTGCAGTCTTAAAATACACCAAAACCCCTAGGCAGGCTTACCTGTCTTAGTGCCATTCTGGTAGAACACACAGTCCTCTCTAGGGCTCCCTGCAGACTGAGATTTCTTTCTTTCCCTTTAATCTATTTAAGTGTTTTTTAGTTTAGGAGCAAAAAATCATTCTGCCCTTGTGCCTTTTTTTATGTTGTTCAGGGTGATGGGTGAAGAAAGAACCATAAAAAATGAAGGAGCAAATGAAATGCCAAACATCAGAGAAGACAAAAACTTTTATAATGTCAAGTGGAACTAAGAGGAAAAATAGAGGGTGTGGTGCTGTCCAGGCGTGAAAAGGGACATTTGGACACTAGGAGACTGTAGGAGACTGGGGTGGAAGGTGACCGGGGCTGGAGGTGGGGGCAGCTGCTGCATGGGTGGAGGGGGAATAGGGGAATAAGAAGAAGGGGGTCAGGGAAGGAAATGCAGTGAGGGACAGAGGACTTCATGTTACCTCATGAATCTTGGCTTTGCAAGTATTTCTCCCATAGACTGAAACTGAGATTTAAATTGCTGTTCAGCACCTTTGGATACCAGTCCAAGTTTATTTGGTGGAGACCCCCAGGCACATTTAGGCAAAGATGTGTCACGGCAGAGCTCCCTGTCTTAGTTAGGGATTTTACATCTTAATGTCTCCACGATATGTGCATGTTGTGCGTCTCCATCTCTGTTCAACTTCAGCCATATCGCCAGGACATTAAAACCTAGGCTGGAAGAATTTTTCTAATTTTTCATGGTGTAACTTGGCAAGTGGAAGTGCCCATTGTTTCTCATCTGTTACATGATGTATTGATTCGCTTTTTATTCAAAATAATAGTTGCTGAAGGTCCACTTGGTGAAGATTAGAAGTGAGCAAGACACGGCCCCTGCCAGGGCAGAGCACAGCGGGGGAAGCAGAAAGCAAATCAGTAGAATGCGGGGAATGCAAGGACACAGTGGAAGCAAGAAATCCAAAGGCAGTAAAGCTGGAACTGCGGTCTGCGACAGTGACGGCTAAGCCTGGGCCCAGGAAAAGGAAGGGCCTGCTCCGAGGAGCTCTGCTCAGAAGGTCATGTTGCTAACTTTTAGATAAATGCCTAGGAGATACACACTGCGCAAGATTTCTACACCTTTTTGTATCTTTGTTTGAAAAGCAAAGTATTCAAATAGAGTAGTAGAATTTACCCCATCCAAACAACAGCAAGATAACACACTCAAAAAAAGAAATGAGGATTGTTAAGCATGAGTGAGAAACTAGAACAATGCTGGCATCTGTGCTGTTGGGCTTCCAGGAGAGCAGAGAGGCTGAGGTAGGATGTGAAGAAAGAGGGGTTGCCAATTTTTTTAAGTTTGGTGGAAGATATGAACCATAACCTGAAGATGGTCCCAATAAGATGTACCCAGAGAAGAGCTCAAAGACACAACAGAATTAGCCTTCTGAAAATGAAAAATAAAAATTAAGATATCCTGCTGTTCTTGAGTTTTGAGTGTACATAGGTTAAGCCAATATTTCATATTTCAAGGATAGAAAAAATAATGGCTGGAAAATTGCACTGTGAAAACTAGTTAGATGAGTTAGGACCAAGGAGAACCATCTAGCTTCTTTTCAAAAGGATTCTACAGGAAATAATTTAATAGGAGGCCCAAATATAGACAAGAGGATGGACAGAGTCATGGGCAGGATTAGTAGCTGCCGGAGGCCTTTCCTCTAGATATTATTACAAGAACCTGGGAAGAGCCAGCCATCTGCCTGACCCAAATTCGGCAACAGAGCCGGTGACCACTGCCATATCAGTGGTGAGAGGAGACTGAAGCAGGGCTGAGCAGAAGCCCCTTTGCTCTTCTCTCCCATGTCTCTCATCACCCCAGCCTGTGTGGAACCCCAAGGGAGAATGCCGAGGGGCTGCACCAGTTCTCCAAGGCCTAGAGTGAGAGTGGCTCTGGAGAGGCAGTGGACACAGACAGCAAGCAGCCAGTACTATTCAGGGATGAGGACTTTGGCTCTAAGGGAGGCGGTCTAGCTTTGCTATCAGTTGTGTGACTGGATACAAGTCATCTGAACTCTCAGGGCTAAAGCATTACATAAAGGGACAGTTCAGAGGCAATAGGCAGGCTCTTCTATTTCACCTCTCTGTAATGTCCCATCGAGAGAATACGAGTCAGTGCTCTGGGTGTGAGCTATTCCATAGCTGTAAATCCTACATACTTCCAAAGTGTAGTAGATAGTTTCTTATAAACTCTCACTGCATTGGTTTTATCCATTTCCTCCAAACTAATCAATGCTTTCTATTTCATTTTCAGAACACTGTGACACCCATAGCACTTGTGGGTTGTGGCACTCTGGTCTCTGTAGCACTGTTGATTGAATACTTTACTCCCATTAAGCTGCTGTCTACTCCTCAGTCCTGCCTACCACATAGCCATCTACTATGGCTATGTAAAACTTAACTATTATGTGAGGCTAAAAGAGATATTCGAAAATGAAGTTAAGTACTTCAGAAATATGGTCAAAATTAAATTTGAATTTGTTAGATCCACAACAGCTGGAGGAATGTAGAAGTCTATTAGTAGTACCTAGAAAGAATTTGTGCTCAGATTTTTCCAGAAGAACTCCATGCTTCTTTAGAAAATGGAGATCAGAAATTGTTGTGCAATTGTAGATCTATAATATGGATGTAATTTATGCAACAAAGTAAATTCAAACTCTATCAGCAGGGCCATCCTCAAGGAAGAAGCTGTGGTTCTCCATTAGAAGCTTAGTAAGCCGGCACAATGGCACCTGCAGCTGTAAGATCTCCAATAAGGGAGGCTGAGGCAGGAGGACTGCAGGTCCAAGTGCTACCTGGGCAACTTACAGAGAACATGTGTCCAAAAAAAAAATTGGCCCCAAAAATGTGCATATGTTTTAAATCAAGATATTTCAAGTACATATGCAAAGTGTTTTCACTTTTGTGTAAGTCTTTAGTTTTGTACCTAGGTTATTCTTTTTTGATTAACTAACCATTTATTGACCATAATCAAATTGCATAGGAAGACTTATACTATTCTTGATCCTTAATGTGTTTCTTTTCTACAAAAAGTAACTACTAACTATAAGTGTTACTTATAATGTAAGTTATTAGTACTCTAGACTGAGCTACTACATCACAGTAAATCTGGAGCATACTTTGTGATGCTGGTGTCCTACTCCCTAAGAGTGTGAGCCCATGCTGACTCTAGAAATGTGGAGTGGCCGCTAATTATGACTGAAGATCATCTACAAAATGGGACAACATTCCCTACTAACTGCCACTTGAGTATCGAAGCTCTGCATCTTCCACTGTAGCACTATACTTCTAAAATAAGTTCTTTTGGGGAGTCATCCTTAAGGTTTTCACCATGCATGAAGAGTGAAGACTTGCTTGGTTGTTGGTCTTGGAGAGAAAGTACAGATTATTGCTTCACACTGCCATTTGACATTTCAAATATTAGATGTATCTTTCTGTCTTTCCTAAGTCCTCATATCAGATGTCCATGTCCCATCTCTTTACACTTGCATACATGACTGCATTTGATGGAGGAATATGGGAGATAAGGACAGGGAGGGTGGAGGAAGGGGGTGTGGTTAGGGCAGGTTAGCGATGGCTACTACTTCCGAGAAACTCATGTTCGGCAAAACCGCATGCACAAGTGAGAAGATAAAGTTGGCACTGACCACGTACAACACATACAACTTGGAAATATTACAAAAAGAGCAACCCAGACGAAAGTACTGATGCTGTAAAAGAAGGCATGCAGAGCTTGTACTAAGGAGCGAGTTGAGTACATGTAGCTCTTTTTTGATCTTGAAGAGATCAGAATGTAGGGAGATGCATGAAAGGTGCAGGCTACTAAGTTTTTGAGGCTCTGGGAAAATGCATAAAATTCTGGAGACTTTGAATAATTAGTTTTGGAGGAAGTGGTGCTGGATCCAAGAGAATAGAGAACAATATGGTGGCAAGCGCGCATGCTGTACCATTTTATTTCTCTGTAATTTGCTATGTTTTGTTGTAGTAGGACTAGTTACATTCAGCTGCTCTCTCACTCAAATGTTAAGGAACAAGAAAAATTACTTTATGAAAAATGTGATTTTCAAGCAGTTCCATTATATGGACATCATTTCTTATGTACCGGTGACAAATGAACTTGACAGCAGTGCGTAACGTGGCAGTGTTCAAAAAACTCAAATGATATTTAAGTGTTTGTTATGGCCCATCTGCTCTCAGATGATGCTTTCCACGGAGAAATTAATTCATTATCCCACAAGGCAGAATGTCATTAGTACAGTATTTAGCCAGTGTACATATTTGAGCACTGTTCCTGTAAAAGGGGGTCCTATACTCTACACCTAGTGGGCTGCAATTTCTTCTGATATTGAAAAAATTAGATAGGAAACAATGAATGATGCAAGGCAATATTACTGAACCTTAGTATATTAACTGTGCTTAGCTCTTTGCCTGTGCCCTGAATGTGTCTCTGTAAATTTTAGTAAAGTTAATATAACTGAATTTGTCTCAGATCTAACGCTTACCCAAGCTTATTGGTTGCCACTGTCAGCATCGGAGGTGGTAAACCACCCGGTCAGTCCTCTGGGACATTCTCATGGGGGTGAGACCACCACGCGCTTGTCCAAGCCCACAGTGATCCCACGCTCCTGAACGGCAGGCCTTGCCATGTGCTTGAGGTCAGTGGTATCTTTCTCTTCTGCTCGAGTATGCTGTTCCTCCTGGCACCGCTGCTCCTCATTAGAGGCGCGGCATGATGGTAGGACTATGATCTCGGCTGGTACCCCAGACTTCTCCATTCTACAATTGGGAGGATTGGAAAACTTATGGAAAACTACATGTTGATTCTTCCTTTTGTAAGGCAAGGAACTGGATGAACTGTTTCCTCTTGGCTCTGCTTCATGTCTCAGTTCTTGTTTATGTAATTTACAGTTGGGAGTTTTTCAAGGAAAAATTTAAAGTCCTGCTTTACTTTGCATTGTCCTGGATTCCTTTTCTATCTTAAGAAGCCATTTTTCTATTGTCTTCTTGCATGAATGAAGATCTAATATGAAGCGAAGCTATTCGGTGTTTGCTGATGAACCTTGATTTTCTTGGACATTTGAAACTTCAAGGAGGGCCAGGGTGCTGGCTCAGTGGCATGAGCCCCTGCCTGGCAAGTGCCAGGTCCCGACATCAATCTCCAGCTTCACTTTTCGCCACAGTAGCTGTTCTTAACTTTTCTACCTGAACAGTTTCGTAGCTTTCCTTATTTAAAGAAAACCATCTGCTGATACAAGCAAATAGATGACTCTTCTATCAGGTTTCCTTAGCAAATTACATGTTTATTTTTTACTTAAGTTTCAACTGTTTTCTGTTCTGAATCCTGTTCTAAATTCTCTAGGTTTATTGTCTGTTGTTTGTCTTCAACCTCCCTCCAGATTTACTGTTATTTCTTGGTGTTTCCTTCCTTATTTTGTTTTATTCACCAAGGCCACACTTTTCCAGGTTACCAAGCATGTCAGGATTCCAAGTACAAATACCAGCAGCTTCCACAGCCAGATAGGATCCTGCCTCACCTAGCTCTTATCACATATGCAGGGCGACCTCTCCTCCAGAGGGCAAGCCCTAATCCAAAGCCCCAGCCCCCTTCTCTTTGGGTCTCCTTGACTTTAACCAGTCACATGTCCTTCGCACCAATCACTGTCAAGGACTGAGTTACCATCAGTAGCTGGGACTAGGGCCACTTTCCTGAGGTCTGCAACCAGGCAGAAAAGGCTGCTTCTGTCTGCAGAAAACCTGGCTTCCCCTTGTCCTGTGCATGCCTGTGTGTTCACCTCACTTGGATTTGATTTCGTTACTGCGGCACTGTCGGCCATTCCCCATGTACTCATCCATTTAGCCCGTGGACATTTAATTTCCTTGCAATTGTTCCTTATCTGACGTGGCTCTGCCTGGTCTCTGCTTGCTGCTCCCGGGCTGCTGGCTTGATCTTAATCATCTAAATCTTATCCTGTCCCTTTCGGAGTCCTGCTCCAACTCAGTAAGGCTGCTTTTCCTTTCTTGTTTCATAGTGCTAAGGAGTCTGAGCTATTTTCTGAAATTCCCCAAATGGCTAGTTGCAGGAGGTTTTCTTGGGCCTTTAGGGTGAACTGTTCTCTCTCCTCTCTCTTCTTATTGTATAAATCCACATGTCACACTGATAATAGATTGTATAAACTCAGTTTTTATCTGGGAGTGGGGAACAGCAGCCTCTCTGGCCTCAGGGTTCTCTAAGAGATAGGAATGCTCAGTCCGGGTTGCCTGCTTCTTCTCTGACTGGGCATTCTTTGACCCCTTCTACTTAGACCCACTGCTAGAGGTATGGTAAAGACCTCAGGGGTGGGCCTAGCCCCAGGGTTCCTGAGAAGGTGGGACCTTCTTCTGCTGCTTGTTTTCTAGGACTTACAGCTTGGAGGGAGGTGTAACACTGCTATAAGTGCTGTTGCCATGAGACTTTTTGATGATCTACCATTGTGGGGGTCACTCCTGTCACTTCTGGGACAGCCTGTACAGCCACCACCCTCTCTTTTCTAGGTACAGGGGCCCAGTTCAAGGACAGGGGCCAGAAAGGTACACCCTCTGCCTTGAAAATGAGTGTGACTAGTGACAGTGGGGATGTCATTTTCTGTTTTATTTTTGATCACAGATTCTGAGCCTTTGAGGTCTAAGAGGAAGAGGGGACTAGGAGGTGCAAAATCTCTCCTTGCTGGGTTTCAGTCAGCTGAGGCTCAATGAATGGCTCATATGTGGCTTAGATCCTGGACACTGGTGGTCCTTTCAAAGTGCCACTCTCTGGGAGCTATCCCCTGAAACTCTTGTGCTAAGACTTCATTCCCACAGTCTTCTGATAACTGGGCCAGAAGGTGGGGTATTGAGCGGGGAATTAGGTCAGACCAGGTCATGAGGATGGAGTCCTCAGCTTGCACTGGTCATTTTATAAAAAAGGGAAGGCCCCCAGGTAGCAAGCTTGAGCGGTGCCCCCTTGGGCTTGGCAGTGAGTCCAGCCAGCAGCAAGGCCTCCCTGATGTACGCCCTTGAGCCTGCACAGCCTGAGTGCCATGCACTTTTGGTTTTCATGAAATACTCAGATTTTTATATTATTATAGCAATGGAAAACAGGCTAAAGTACCAATCTGTTCTCCACACAGGTAGTATTGAAAGTCCAGCCTAAGGTATCTGTTAGGCTTCATTGTAGGAAGAAAGGTGAAGCTGGAAGCTGGGCTTGCTGGTGACACAGTCATACTGCTGTCTGAATAGTGCATTTTCCCGGGGCGCTGTTGAGCCTAGGGAATTTTCTCTGTATCTGCATTTCACATCATCCACTTGCTTACCAAAGACCAGTTCTGTGAGGGGAGCTCTTCCATATGTCTTATCACTTACTAAATAGCCTCTTTCTTAACAATGAGACACTGTCTCTTGTCTTCACTGCTCCCACTTAGAGCAAAAGGACACAAGTATGTGTGAGAGTGCTTTTTCATAATATGTGCTTTGAAAATTGTCTTTCCCCAGAAGTCTCTGATGAACCAGCCCTTCCTTTAATCTGAAGTTCTGCTGAGGGAATACTCACACTCCTAAGAGAGTCAGGCACAAGACACTCCTGAGAGATCCTACCCAGGAGGGTTAAGTCACTGGAAATAGATGCTTTACAGATGAATGTCACACAAAGTCACATGGTGGCTTCTAGAGAGAGTAAAATTCTTTCTCTGCTCACTGCTTGTGGCCCACTACACCCCAATACTCTAGCATGGCACAGAGATGATTTAGAAAATCATTCTCTGTCACATGTTAAAGCGCTTGATGGGGCCATTCTGCAGTGTATGAAGATATCAAGAGTCACGTGATACACAACTACCTATAGTTTTTATGTATCCATTTATAAAAAGGGCTAGTGTGATTGTGTTTCTTCATTCATACAACACAGTTATATGACCTAGTAAATTAATATGATGTTTATAATCGTAACATTATTTATTTAAAGATTTAGCTTTTGGCCAACTATAATTCAATATTTAGTGGTATATAATTAAGAAATATGATCATAGTTAAAACAGAAGATGGCTGCTACTGCTTCTTCTGAGAACATAAAAGTGTGTTTTCTAACATTTAAAATTGGAGTAGTTATAGTAGCAGAGCATCACACAGAGATTTCCATTATTATGGAAAATTCGGTACAGAAAGAATGACCAGTGGGATGAGAAGTTCCTAGATTTTCCTAACTTGACAAAATAGATTATTTCCAGGACTCATCTAGATGCTCTTCATGGGCAGAGTTTGTCTCCACAAAACTCATTTAGCCCTGAAAATGAGCAACTGCTCTGGGTGCACACAGAATACAAGCATGGGTAAAGGGAGCCCTACAACGGTACCCGAGGCTTGCGCAGCTCTGTGCCTGCACAACCCTGTAATCCTGTGGCTGACTCACTCAACCTGCATAAGTGGTGGCGTTAAAACTGCTGCTCAGTTCTAGATGGCACTCAGATAACAATGGTAAAGAAGAAGACAGAGACCATTATGTTCATGACATGGGCAACAGCAGTGGTAGTGCTAACTTATTTATTAATACTTTAAAAAAAAAGATTTACTGTCACATCTGGCTCCTGCTCTCACAGTCATTGCAGTACATTGAGCTCCATAGAGATCATCACAAGTGAGAGCTGGACAGGCACTGGGCGATTCTGTACCTTACTGAGGAAGACAAGTAAACATGATCAAAGAAGCCAGGGGACAAGGTGTCATCATATGCATTCTTGTGCAAACTTGCCAAGAGGAGCACAAGAAGAAGCACCCAGATGCTTCCATTAACTTCTCTAAGAAGTTCTGAGAAAGAGGTGGAAGACCATGTCTGCTAAACAAAACAGAAAGTTCGAAGACATGGCAAAAGCGGACAAGGCTCCTTATGAAAGACAAATGAACACTATATTCCTCCTAAAGGAGAAACAAAAAAGAAGTTCAAGGATCCCCATGCACCCAAGAAGGCTCCTTTGGCCTTGTTCTGTTTTGAGTATCGCCCAAAAATCAAAGGAGAACATCCTGGCTCTCCACTGGTGATGTTGCCAAGAAACTGGGAGAAATGTGGAATAATACTGCAGCAGATGACAAGCGGCCGTATGAGAAGAAGGCTGCTAAGCTGAAGGAAAAGTATGAAAAGGACATTGCTGCCTACTGGGCTAAAGGAAAACCCGATGCAGGAAAAAAGGGAGTCGTCAAAGCTGAAAAAAGCAAGAAAAAGAAGGAAGAGGAAGAGGATGAGGAAGATGAGGATGAAGAGGAGGAAGAAGAAGATGAAGAGGATGAGGAGGATGAAGAAGAGGATGATGATAAATAAGTTAGTTCTACTGCAGTTTTTTTCTCATCTATAAAGCATTTAACCCCCTGTTACACAACTCACTCCTTTTGAAGAAAAAAATTGAAATGTAAGGCTGTGTAACATTTGTTTTTAAACTGCACAGTATCTTTTCTTTTTATAGTTAACACACTGCCAAACATGTCTTTAGATAGCTCTGTCCTGGTGGTATTTTCAATAGCCACTAACCTTGCCAGTTACAGTATAGGGTTGCAAATTGGCATGAATTTATTTATTTATTTATTCATTCATTTATTTATTTATTTGGTACAGGGTCTGGATGCACAGCTTAGACTCACAGTGATCCTCATGCCTCAGGCTCCCCAGCACTGGGATTACAGGTGTGCATCACTTTACCTAGTTTTTGGGAGCAAGATGTGTTCCAGGCCAGCACATCATTTGGTAATAGGGATCAGACTCGGATTCTTGCACTTGCCAGGTAGGAGCTTAGACCCCTGAGCTAGCTTCTGAGCACTGTGCTGTATTTATTTCTGTCAGTAAAAAGGAGTCAGTCAAAAGAAATTGTTTCACGTAAAAGCCTGCATACAGAAATTAAAGGACAATCTTAAACTTCTCCCTTCCTTCCTTCCTTCCTTCCTTCCTTCCTTTTTGCGGAACTGGGTATTGAACTCAGACCCTTCTGCTTGTCAGGCAAGCGCTTATTCTACTGAGCTATCTCCCCAGCCCCATGATCTTAAGTTTCTTTATTTCTTATGGGAAGACATTCTGAAGAATCATTTGTGTGGTTCTTGAGGGATTCTTGTCTACAGAAGAGATTGATTTTCACTGTGATCAGTACAATTTTTATTTTATTTAGTAGTAGCAGACATTGATATTTTGAAAGTGGGATGTTGCATTTACATGTATACTAAAATTCTAGCTATACAATCTCTTTTTATTTAGTGAACAGTGAGACACCTCTGGAGGGTCCTTCGAACTCTCCAGGTGACAAGGTAAGCTGCGAAGAGCATGAGGATGCAGAGAGCTCTCAGACAGCACCTCCACCCTGGCCTGCGTGCCTCTGGTTATTTCTATCCTGACATGGGAGGACAGCAGAGACCATAGCGTGACAGCCCCGCGAGGGTTCCTGTCAACCCCATCCCTCAGAAGTGGACACGGTCTTGCTAACTTTACCAAGTCCAGTCATTGCTGCTTTTGCACTTTTCTTTGGGGCATTTTCAGAGTGGGCTTGTTTCTACCCAAAGATGCGAGAAACTTTGCCCATGTAGCCTTTTCCTCCTTCCTTTCTGTTGTTGCATGCCAGTTACACAGAAAACTGTTTTGTTTTAGAGATTGTGCCATGCACATAGCACCCTTTGATCCCTCCCTCCTCCCATCCTTTACTCATGGGTTTTCTTTGGAAACTTGAAAGAGCTACTGAGTTCCCTAATTTACAAGTGCTCTGATTCACTTTGCTGAAGCTTCTTCTTTAGTCTGCATCATGGGATCACGGAACTTCACCAGGGCACATCTGGGAAGTGTGTGAGGACCTGTGTCCAAAACATCTAGTATGGCAAGAGCAGTAAAAATACCCCGTCCTCAGGCTTTACTGGGTTCCCCGTAAAGTTCCTCCTTCCTGCCCCAGCATGCCTCCCCTTCCTAAGAAGTCGCTGCTCTGCTTTCTGTGCCTGTAGGTTAGTTTCCACTCTTAAGACTTTTGTTAGAAGTCAATGTAATTATTTGGAGTTTCGTCCATGCAAAGCTTGTCGCATCCACTCATAGTCCATTGCTTACGGCTGCACAGCATGCAGGTGCAACATCATGTTTATTCAGTCACCTCTGTCGGGACATCTGGGTTGTTTCTAGCTTGGGCTGTGACAAAGCTTGTCGAACATTTCTGTTGCAGGTCTTTGTGCAGTGTATGTGTTCATTTCTCCCCTATGTAGAAGGGAATAATCAGCTTGTATGGAGGTTTAATCCTTAAAAACTTGCTTAACTTTCGAAGACACTCTCCAGCTGCTTCCCACTGTGTCTGCATGGCTGAAGTTCCCAGTAGCAGGGTAGATGAGCTGTGGTTTGAATGTGCATGTTGATGGCTTAAGACATTGAGAATCTTTTCAGTGCTCACTTGCTATTCATATATTGTCTCTAGGGTAGAGTTTGTGTAAATCTTCACCCTTTTATGTAGTTATTTGTTCTCTCATTGCTGAATTTTGATAGTTCATTAAAATCCTTTATCAGGCGCTGCTTTGTCTACAAGCATTTTCTCCTCATCTGTGCTCATAGCTTTTAAATTTTTCTTTTTGTATATTGACAGCCTGTGAAGTTCAGCCTTGTGGTGTACAGTTGAACGAAGTCTGCTTCATGGATAGATTCATGTAATCATCATCACACTCAGGTGCTGAGTTCAGACAAAAACCCACGAGTGAGCTGCCCACCGCCAGCCAGGCTTGCTCCCCGGCCCCTGGCTGGCACTGACAGGTCCACTGCCTGTCTCTGTAACTTCTTCTTTTGGAGAACTTCAGCCAAATAAAACCACACATTCTACACCTTTGGAGACTAGCTGTTTCTGTCCTGCACAATGACTGTGAGGTGTGACAGTGTCTTTCCTGTGTCAGTGTCCATATCTGCTCTTTTGTGTGGCCGGGTGGCATTTTGTTGTATCAGCCTGGCCACTCATGTGGCATGGGATGTTTGCATTGTCATCTCTTATTTTTGTTTTGTGGTTACCATTAATTTTGCCTCTAATTTGCACTTTTTCCTTTTTCTGTTTACTCTACTTGATAATTACTACTCTTTGATTTAGTTTTTGGAGTTTGGCAATGTCTCCAATCAGCTGGAAACTTCCCACCCCATTTTCTTCCTGTGCAACTCCTCAACCCTAGGGTCTGGCGGTTCTTCCAGTGTTCCCCTCCTTGCCACAGAGATAAACTCTGTCAAGGTGACAAGCAGCACAACCTCAGGGACCATTCTCTTTGTCCCCCCCCCCCCCCCCGTCTCTCTGGGTTTGCTGTCCTTTCAGACTGATTTGCTGAGTATATTTCTAGCAACTTCTAAAACTTTCCTGGCCGGTGAGATAGCTCAGCAGATCTAAGCACCTGCTTAGGCAAGCTTAGGCAAGCACAGGGACCTCCATTCCATCTTCCTCACCACATGCTGCGTGAGCCCTGCCCCCAGGGTGGGCTGACCCAGGCCAGAGTCCAGGTGTGGTGGCGCACACCTGCCATCGCAGTGCTGTCGAGGCTGAAAGTAGGAGAATCACCATGAGTCGGAGCTGAGTGGTGAGGCCCTGCAACAACCAAATATGTAAATATAAAATAAGTCTTTTCTGCTTTTGAAGGAACAATGTTAGATATATTTTGTTATATTCTTGTAGCTTCCTTTTTTAAAATTATAAGGGCTTTTCTGATTCTCTCTCAAGGTTCTAAAATACCATGACCTTGCAGAAGTACCCAGGGAACATACTTGAAAGATACACTCAAATGTGCCCTGGAATTTACCCAATAACATATATTCCTTACTACGCACTAGACACCTCAGATATAAATGTTTATGTCTTAAATTGTTTTTATCATGACAATTACAATGTCTATTTGTAGTTTAAAAATGAGTGAAATGATGAAACACAATTATCCATGCTCATAGGAATGCTGTTCTAGTTAAGAAGAACGTGCTTTTCCCAGTATCTTTCCTGACAGGAGAGCTAAGCTTATGCTTAGTGATGCAGCAACTGTGTGTCACAGAGATGAATCAGGCTGGTGATTGGTGGGGTGCTGACACCATCCGAGGGGCTCCTCTCTCTCCACCTCTGTGTGCTCACCCAAGCAAAACCCCATTCAGTTCTTTCCTGCAAAAATACGCCTCCCAGGACTGTGAGTTGGGCTCCCACAGGAACCCTGGAGCGCTTCTCCTGGCCCATGAAAGTCAGCGCCACCCAGGGGTTGGAAGCAGCTGGAAGAATTCCTGGGCAGGAAGGAGCGAAAGGCACCAGGCCAAGTGCATCCCGGAGAGCCGCTTCTGGAGAGGTGGTGCCGAGTGCCTCCTGCGTGCGTGCATGTGCGGGTCTTCAGGAGTGAGCAGGGAGCACTGCTTGCGTCTTGGTCCCTTTAGCAACCAAGAGAAGCTCTGGGAGGCAGAGCGCTTTGAGGAACACACGAAGCCTCACTCCAGGCTTCTCAGCTCAACCCAGGGCTCACCTGCCTCTTGCAGCAATTGCAGTGCCAATAACAGTATTTTACACCCGGTCTAATGCAATACTCAGTTCTTCAGCCTCTCCAGCTTCATTTCAGACCTTTGTCAGCCTTCTCTGGACTCCTGTCCCTTCTTTCCGGAGTCTGGTGATGAAGGGAACGATAGCGGCGTTGGAGTGACTGGACCATCGCCTATAGGGAGGAAAGAAGAGATCCTGCGCGCCACGTGCGCCAATTGCACAGCGAGGAGGGCCAGGAGACGGAGTGAAGCAGCAACAATAAATCCAAGGAAAACGTCATTCAAGGAAGGCAGGAGATTACCAGCTACCTCAGTGCGCCGACCCAGGGCCTCGCTCCGAGTGAAGCCCCCCACTCACCTGCTGGCACATCCTGCTCATTTGAAGCAGCATTTTGAAGAAATCTCGGAAAGACCCATCTTAACGAAGCCAACATTTAATCATTGGCTGGGGGGCTTGGAGAGGGGCTAGCATGGTGACAGAGAGGTATCAGCCTGGATGGGCGCAGACGCGCGAGGGGGTGGGTGGATTATCACAGAGTGCCTATCTAGAGGGACATGGCCTATGTGATAAGCCATATCTCATCCCAGAAAGTCCCTGCTCTCCAGGTTTCCTGCCTGCCTCCCCTCGCAGTCTGAGCCTCATCCCAGCCCTCTGTCTGTGATTTCCGAGCTGCCAGATCAGGGCAAACTTCTCAGCTGTGCACACAGGGACAGAATGCTTCTGTAACGTTTGCTCCCTAAGGTCGAGTTGCGGCTGCCTCTGACTTGGTTCTCCTAGAGCACATTGCTTGACTTGGCGTCACTCATCAGCACAGCAGTGCCCCTGCGCACACATTGCCAGGCAGCGCCATTTAACTGCACCTTTGCAGAATGACGCCTCGGGTTACGCAGCCGAAGCACCTCCTGAAGGGGCGACTCTGCCGGTGCAGCACCTTGAGCACTTTCCAGTGCAGTGAGGCTCTCGGTATTTATTTTAAAGTGGCCAAATCAGTGCATCTTGCTTGAATCCAGAGCACGACTGATGCCCACTAAGAATTTCTATTCACTTTTTATGCATCCATAGCAGCATCCGTCCTGTTGCCCTGCTCCACTGTCCTGCTGTTATGGACTGAATTCATCATGCTGAGAAAAAGAAAACAAATGCCATTTTAATAAAAGGAGGATATTTCACTGAAAACTGGGCATCTCTTCTTGGGTTACAGCCTCTCCAAAAATACAAGTTGCTCCCACAACTGTAGACTCGACTGTCACCTCCTTGCAAGAGGGCAAGGCCAAGGGGATGGAGCTTGAAGCTAGAGAAGAAAGAAGCCCCGACTTTTGTTAATGTATAGGCATTCAGCCTCCTTCGTTCACTAACACGCATATTGCTCCTGCTTGGCAATGAGGCAGACATTTTTCTTGAGCAGGGTCGAAAAACTAATTATTCGCCATATGGTGGTTGGCTCAGCAACAATTGCCGAAGCCGCGGAGGCGCAGGCAAGTTGGCCGGGGGATTTCTTTGGGCAGTTTGCTCAGCTCTGACTCTCTTGACATATGCCATTCATGTGGCCTCCGGAGAACAGATGGGCCTGGCTGGGAACGCGGGGGAACCCGTGGCCGGCCCCGGTGGCAGCCCCTGCCTCTTTATCCTCCAGAATGACTCGGAGTCACACGGCATGCGAAAATAACAAGTAGGGGATTGTGCTTGGAGGGTTTCCCTGCCTTCCTTTATAAAGCCACGGTGTAATTTTGACCGCCTTTTCGTATTTTGTTTATTGAAGGGATCAGGGGTTTAGATGAAAGAGATTCCTTGGTTGTGGGTAGGGTCTGGTCCATGCCAGTGACACTGCCTTGTGAACAGGCAAAATGCAGGGGGCTTGATAAGGGACGAGAAAACAGAGGGTTTTTAAAATTAAAATTTAAATTGCCCCTTATTTGTTCTCTTCCTGTTTGTACATCTCACATAGGCAGGTTAAGATAAGAGCTGGTTTAGATTCAGGATTCGCCAACCTCAGATGAGTTTGTGAGAGCTGTTTTTCCTCTCCAGAGTCTGGCTCGGGGAAGCTGGGAGCAAAGGCAGGGGCACCAGCACAACTAGGGTGCCATTTTGCATTTTGCACATTGTTCAAAAGGGACAAAGGGAAGGGGTGAGAGTTGCCAGTGGGAGCTTAACTGGGCGTTTATGTGGATAAAAACACAAAGGGCTCAACTGCACTCACTCAGTATCTTAAGTTTTAATTAAGAAGCAGCTCTGTAAAGTCAGGCCACTGCGGCCGTTAAAGCCCCAGGAAGGTTCACACGGACGCTGGTGCGTGGTGGGAATCCGACCAAGTGGGCCGGGTCCTCTCACCACAGGTGACCAGGCTCCAAGGAGGAGCCCTCCACTGATGGATCTTTCGCGATTTACCTACTATCATTAAAAAGAGCAAAAATGGTTTTTATGCCTCTTTGTTTCTGAAACTTAGTTTCAACTTTAGGAATGTCTACGATAATTTAACTGTTCTGAAAATAGAACTTTATTTTTTTTAAGTTTTCTAGTGAAGTGGGTGGACTAAACCCACGTAGAATTTTAGTGTTTGATAATTATAGTAGGAACTGGAATTTATGGAGCACTTCCTGGGCCACAAGCACTGTAGGGATACTGTACATATGGTTCCTTGTCATTGTCACCAATCTACACAAGTACATGTGGCGATAAGAGAGTGATGACTACGCCTTAGATCACAGAGCCAGGGAAGGAGCAGAGAAGCAAACCAAAGTCACGTTCATTGGAGAGCGAAGTGCATCGCCTTGCCCACCCTGTGGTCTCCTTGCTGATGGCAAAATGTGAGACCAGGTCTCCCAGTAGAGTTGGCGAACCTGCTCAGACTGGAAATGGGCAGACACCCGGACATTGCTTCCCTGTTAAATTTGTGTACATTTTCCTCAGGGCCCAGTGAGACCAACTCGACCAGCATTTCTCACACCACCTGCATTTCCCACGTTCCTTCCTTGCTCCATGGAATCCCTCTCTCCACCGCAGGCCTCCATGCTGTGTGTCTCCAGGCAGCCTGGGTTTGGGAGTGGCTTTCCGAGTGCGTGTGTAGTTCTCAGAACAGAGGCACCGGCCCGACGCCAGGCTCAGCACACTCTTTCCGTAAAGGGTTAGGACCAGTTTAGACTTTGCAGGACATAGGTGGGCTGGAGTTGGGACTTACATGGGCTGTAAAGACATTATCCCAGTAAAATGCTAAGAATTCACAGAAATAGTTGGATTAGAATCTTAGAACTGTTGACCTTGTGTGCTTTCTTAAGCAGACTACTCTTAGCTACCAGGCTAATGATAAAAACTTAATCACTTGCTCTCTAGAAAAGTGGCTTCTTCTTTCTGAAGAGCTGACCCCTGTATGATTCACAGCTACATTAAAATTAAGTGCTCTTTGGGAAAATTTGCCATGACCTAATAATTAAGTTATTTCCGTGAAATGGATGATCTTGGAGCAAGTTACTTTCAAAGGTAGCTTCAGTTTGGGTGCAAGTGAAATGAACTAGTTTTGAGTATTAAGCAAGCCAGTGTGCACAGTTTGAGTCCAGGGCCCTCCACCCATGGTCTTAGTAGGTGACCAGTCTGAAGTGTGAATATGGTACCTTGCACTTTCCCATTGTCTTCTCTCAAACCTCCTTTTCTCAGACCTCAAAGTATCTCAAGCTACCTTTCTGGCTCGAGCTTGCTTGCTTATTTATTTATTTATTTATTTATTTATTTATTTATTTATTTATTTAATGTATTTGATTGTTACAAAGTCTCACTACACAGGTCAGACTTGAAGTGATCCTCCTGCTTCTAGCTTCCCCAGCGCTGGGATTGTGGGGGTCTGCCATCATGCCCAGACTCAGTGGCTGGCTCAGTATGTGTTTCCTGGGATCGAACCTTGGTCCTTGCTCTTGCCTAAGCTTGCCTAAGCAGGTTCTTTAGTCCACTGAACCATCTTTCTAGCCCTGGCCTGAGCTAATTTAATTCTCAAGCTCTTAGATTTTCACTTTATGTATTTCATAGGTTTTCCTCCTCCCAAGTTCTGGTAATTGAGAGAATCCCAATCTGTTTTTGCTGTAATAACAAAACATCTGAGACTATGTACTTCATAAAGAAGAGAAGTTTATTTAGATCCTGATACAGGAAGTCTAAAGCCTTGGTGCAGACATTTGATGAGCAACTCCTGCTGTGTACCATGCCAAGGGTGGAGGGGAGCACACAGGTGTGCAAGTGGTGGTCCCTCTCTGTGCCTCTTCCTAGAAAGCCACTGAGTGCTGTGGTGGGTGCTCTACCTTCCTGACTTCAGCCAATCACCATCATAGCCCAAGGCCTCACCCCCCTAACACATGAATTTGGAGATTATAACTGGCAATGCAGGATCTTTTGGGGGCCACATTCAAACCACAAAGGGATCCTCCCACATTTCCAGAGCCCATCTCAAATGTTTCCTCTTCTCTCCACTGAATGGAACCAGCTCTTCCACTGTCTAGCTCCCCACTGGAGTTCCTGCCTCAGGAGTACACGGTTGCCCCATAGGCAGGGATGGTAGGCGCCATCCTGTCAAACTCAGTGCTGTGGGTCTAGGCTGCTGGCTGTTATCCATGCTCTGTGGCTCACCTCCTGGCTTTCTGTCCTGAGACTCACACTCCCTTCAATGCCCATGCTCTTGGGGCCTTCCTAGTCTCTCCTAGCTGCTGTCTCTGTGGTGACTGAGGGAACTGGCCATGTGCTTGTCCTCTGCTCTTCTCGATTTCCTGGACCATCCTTCCCTTAGCCCTCCCAACCCATGCTGAAATCAGGCTCCCACGTGTAAACATTATATTGTCTCCCTAGTGTAAGAAACTGAAAGAGTAAATAAGGTTGAAATGGTATAACAGATACAGTGCAAGGGAAAGAAACTGCTCAAAAGGAAAGAAAAACCGAGATTGGGGAAAGGAGAAAAGAAAGAAAGGAAAGTTTAAAACAATTTAGTGATATCTACACAACATGGCTGAGATAACTGTCCTAATTTCTATTAGCTCATTGAAAGAAACAATTAGTGCTTATATTGTTTAATCAATTTTGCATGCCCGTATCTTGTAACCTAAGCAACTACTTTGAAGATAACTATATGCAATATAATAACCATTGTTAATTTCCTATCATCTTGTGTTGAAATTATTGTTTTCTTACCTCCTCTTAGAGATAAAATAAGGAAAGAAAGAAAATAAAAGAAGAATGGGGGAAAAATTGATAGAAACAGATTGTCCATTATTTGTCACCAAGAGATTTATGGGGTCTTGTCTGAGCTTGGTAGAAGTCCCTTTGTACTTGTGGAAGCAATTTATTTACCTCTAATGGGCTAGGAGCTGCTTCCCCCATTCTCAGAACAAAATGAATGTTATGATGGCATTCAGATTGGCTTGTCCTCTAAGATCAAGAGCTAGGTCCGTCCTCTGTGCGTAGACAGGTCTGGAGCTTGGCTGATGCATGAAATTCTTGTAAAAGGTGTATTTGGAAGAGCACATGTTAAGTCGCAACCCAGTATTGTTAATATAATAAAGAATGCTCTTCTAGTGGCCTGCACGGGAAGACAGATAGTATACGATCATAAGAGAGCTGTTCTTTTTTTTTTTTTTCAATGCTTCTATTGTTTAAATTTAACAATGGTTATATTACATATTTTATCATTGGATCAGTTTAGATTAATACATATAGGTATATAAGATTGATCAAACAATTAAACATTAACCTTTGTAAATCCACATTACTTTTTTTTTTTCTTTTCCCCCTTTTTTTCTTTGAAAGTTGACATATTGCATATTGTCCTCACAATCATTCTATAGAGTGCAGTGTGTGGGCATGACCCACCTCCCTATTAATGTTGCATAGAAAAAAGAAAGAAAGAAAGAAAGAAAGAAAAAACAGGAAAGAATATACTTCTCTTTGGACTAAGAGGAAGCAGATACAT
>PVJA010030025.1:0-26157 GCA_004027025.1 Myocastor coypus
AAAAAAAAAAATTAAGCACTAACTGCTCTTTTCAAAAGACCAGCAGAAATCATCAGTACGATTATCCAAACTATTCTGCATAAATACCTAAATATCTTTTCCTTTCTTTCAATCTCCCTTTTCCATATCCCTTTTACACCATATTTTGAAGGTTTATTTAGCAAATGTTGCCTAAAACTATAGTGACTGAGAAATGCTGCAATCAATATCAACATTTTCTGGCAATCAATAATATTTAGATGACATGTAAATTCGTTGATATTCTGAAATAAAGCTCTGAAGTAATGAGCAGATAGCAGCCAGATTTAGCTTTTTCTTTCTTGGTGAATGTTTTTGTCATCAAACTGCGGATAATTTTGAAGGAAATCAAGTCTCCTTAATGTCACTGTTATTCTACATACCTCAGGCCAGCACCCATCTCTTCTCAATAAGTCTCTTACCTTCTCATGGTTACTATGAGAATGCTGTGCCAATACAGAAGACCTGTGAATGATATCAGTTCAGATAGTGAGATGTCTTATTAAACACATTTTTGGTGTATAAAGAGTATTTTTATCACTTGAGTATCTTATAACACCTTATAAGATGTTTATAACATACCATTTATTACAATTAATTTAATTGTAATGTTATCATTCCATTCAGTGTGTTTTACCCATTCTAAGAAACTCATAATAGTTTTGACCCTATCTCTAACACTAGATCATTCAGTTTTATGTGACTACTTTAGTGCACTTTGACCAAGATAATACATGTATAGGCTCTGAGTTTGAATCTTCATACAATAAAAAAGAAAGTATATTTTATTCATAACTGTAGAATTTCTGAAATTATATATATATATATATATGTATAATATATTATATATAATATATATCTACATGTATATGGACACCTCCACAACATACATATTTATATACATATCTCTTTGGAAGAACTAAATTCAGGATTAAGAAGAGAACTAAGATTATTCCACAGTTAATATGTTTCAGCTTTCTAGTTTATGAAAAAAAAGACAATTATCTTCCTTTTACAGGTGAAACTAAGTATTTTGGAAAATGATTCAAACATTAAATTAGAATAAATCAACTAGAATCAACCACTAGTGACTTAAGGAGTTAATCTTTTAAGAAACATAAATGCTATGTTCTACAATGTCAAAGCTAATCAAAGCCAAAAATGATTATGGATCACATTCCCATTCCAGATTTTCAAATAATTTTTTCATAATATAAGGTATAGACACATGGACATTCTCCAAGCCGGCTCACTGAAGAACGTTGAGTCATTTTCATTTTGATTTCCTTAATGATTTTATACCACAGCTTTCTTTGGATAGAGAATCCTGAAAAGAGTACATACAGCTTTAACATTCATAGATGAAAAGAGAAGATACTGAGAATAAGACCTTGGTTTAAAAATAATTTGTTCTGTGGTTGTTCTGTGAGACAAGCAAATATTTGTAGTAAATCTTAACTTAATAAACAAGCAATGTCTTGCCATCCAAATAATGTATGACAAGTGTCACATGGTAACAACTGAGCCCATAACCTCTCTTACCCTGCTTAAGGATTGTAGGTGACCATCTCCACCAACAAAAGGTTATAGAAGGCATCTCATCAGTAGTAGAAGACAAGGAGGCAAGGACAGAAGAATCTCTTACTTCAGAGTAGATCAAGGAGACAAATAAACTATGGGAAGCTGCAAGATGTATGGAAAAATATCACACGACTAAAGCTGCAGTACTGTGAATGAGTAACTTATTTAACAAAAATACAATATCACATTTCCATAAAAATCTTCAAAAGGAATAAAAAATCACTGCCACTGTATAGGTGCCTTGTTGAAGTTGCATGAGAAAATTTCTATTAAACTAACAGAAAACAGTGATTATCTTAGTGATAGTCAAATCTGTCCTCCTGAGAAACCCTCCTCTCTTTTGTCTCCTGCACATTAGCCAGGAAGATTTTCAAAGTAAATGCAAGTCAATTTATTTAATTTCTTTATATTTTGTATTTTTTTCTCACTATGATATATTTTCTTACAGTACTATATCATTTTTATATGAATATTTTTAGGTTGTGGAAATTAATCTTGTGAGTTTCCATTATTTCTCATGAGGAAATTCGCTCTCATATGCAACTGCTTTGCACTACAAGCAAGTTTCTAGAATACATAATGTTGTGAACCAAAATTTTACTATATTAACACTAAAAGAAAGATAGAGAAGGAGGAAGCAATGGAGAGGAAAGAGACCCGGAAAATATTAGGAAGTTGGTACAGTGTCTGAGGTCCTCCTCTTTGTACAATTGTTATGAAGGATAAGAAACAAAAGAATATACAGCTCTCATGGAAACACTAGGACTTTTACCCAACCTGAGAGCCCTGTTCACAGTACATTTCATACAGCAGGAATTGCTATTACTCGTTCTCTTGAAAATGATTCCCACCACAGTCATGTGGTGCTATAGTTCCTTAGAATTAATTGTTTAAGTAGCTCTATTTTTTCTTTATGATGAATCTATCATACTTTACATTTTAATGACGAATAAGAGCACTTTAACCTAATGCTAGTGCAACAAACAGACTTGAAAATTCTGATTCTGTAAATTAATTTTTACTCAAAAATCTACATTTTGTGGATTCTGTCATTTAAATAAAGAATGACTTCATGTATGAAACCTCAAATTTGTCAACTTTTCATCAGCATTTTAGCTTTCCAGTAGTATGATACTGTATCAGGATCGCAACTCATCATAAGATTCAAAAAATACTAAAAAATAAAGTTTTAAGATTGAATAGTAACCCTAACTCCTTAACTTTCCAGATTTCCCAAAATAATTTTTATTCCATGAAATAATAGAACTATTGTGTACACATTAATATTTGCCATTTTTTAGTCATCCTGTAGTCTGACACTAGACTATAATATACCATTACTAGTTTACATAGCCCATCTCCCAAAGACAATGAGTATACTTACAATTAAATTCTAAAATTTTATTAATTTCACCTCAATAAAAATTGAGCTCCTTCCCTGAACCGCCCTGGTCTGGGAGGTGCACAGGCAGGAATTCTCACCCCAAACCTTCCTCATCACCAGAATTCCTTACCTGACACAGCCCAGGACCAGTGAGCATGAAGGTAGGAACTCTACCCCTGCACCTCCACACCAGCAGAACCTGTTCTCTACCAAGAAACCAGCTTCGCCACCTGCTGTGGAACCCTGTAGCAAAATTCCCTGCACAGAACCTAGGGGTCAGGCCCTCCCAGCTAATCCAGAAACTGAACATCTTGCCAGAGGAGCACAGTGGGCTAGAAGCTGAGCAAAGCAGCCAGACCCAGCCAGGCACATCTGGACAAGATCAAACTTAGTAGATCTGGACTCAAATTTCAATAGGCACTAAAGCCATAATTTCACCAAAGTTCTACACCAAGCATCATAGGACACTGCTATAAAAATAATGACAAAGAGAAGGACCAAGATGAAACTTCAGGCCCCGAGCCAAGCCACCACAAATGCAGGAGACACTAGCATAGAAGAAAATGGGAATCACACAGTTGAAATCTCTGAATTAATAGTATCTGGAGTAAAGAAACAAATGCAGACATGTATAGAGGAACTCATATTAAAAATAACCTTTGAAGTTAAAAAAAAAAAGAAATCTTGGAATTAACAGTATCAGAAGTAAAACAAAACAAAAACTGCAGAAAAATATAGAAACACTCATATCAGAAATAACTTCCAAAGTAAAAAAAGACATCTCTGAATTAATAGCATCTGAAGTAAAGGAACAACTGCAGAAAGGTACAGAGGAAATAAGATCAGAAGTAATCTCTGAAGTAAAAAAAAAGAAAGGATAAGTATAATGAAAGAAGTAAAAAATAGTTCTGAAGAAGTAATTAGTAAAATGTTAGAGGAAAATAGAAAAATGATAGAATCCTTGAAGGAGCAATATAGGAAAGAAATAGATCACACAAAGCAGTTTCAAAGAGCAGTTTCATACACAGGAAAATAAAATCTCAATCACAAGCTGGCAATACCTCATGAATGAAAGTGAAGACAGAGTTGCACATATTGAAGATAAAGTCACAGATAGTGAAAAGTAAAAAACGGATATTTTGAAAAGCTAGGATGCAGGGAAAAATTAATTCAACATCTCCAAGATGATATAAAGATGAACATAAGACTAATAGGCACCAATGAGAAAGAAAGAGTCAATACAAATGATACAAAAAGAATATGGGCAGAAGTAAGAGCAAAACACTTCCCAGATATGAGAAAACAATTTAACATTCAGTTAACTGAAGCATACAGAACTCCAAATAACATCAATCCAACTAAAAACACAACCAGACACGTAATAGTCAAGATCCCAGAAATGCAACAAAAGAATAATATACTAAAAGCTGCTAGAGAAAAGACACAAATCACATTTACAGGAACACCCATCAGAATCCCGGCAAAATTCTCTTCACAAACCATGAGGTCAAGAAGAGCATGGAGCAGAGTGCTTCAAGACCTCCATGTAAACAAATTCCATCCCAGACAGCTATACCCTGCAAAACTCTCTTTCAAGTGTGAGGGAGAAGAAAAATACTTCCACGACAAAGAGTAACTAAAGAATTTCATGATGTGAAATCCAACCCTGCACAGACTATTACAAAATATGTTAGAAAGTGGGCAAAATGATCAGTATTCCTCAAATATGAACAGGAAGAACCCACAAAAAGGCAACCACCAAACATAGAAGAAAAAGGGGGAAAAAGTAGGAAAAAAAATGTCAATCATAAGTCAATACATTTCAATTATATTTATCAATGTAAATGTCCTTAATTCTCCAATTAAAAAAAAAATAGACTGTCACAGTGGATTAAGAAGCAAAATCCAAAAATGTGCTATATAAAAGAAACACATTTAACTTATGAAGAAATTCATAGGCTGAATTTCAAAGGATGGAAAACAATACTACATGCCCAAGCACCTCAGAAAAAAGTAGGAGTAGCAATCCTGCTTGCAGATAGTCTCAACTTCAAACTGAGATTGATCAAATGAAATAAAGAAGGCCACTATATACTGGTTAGGGAAATCATTCATGAAGAAGAGATAATACTCACAAATATGTATGCACCCAACACAGGAGCACCAAGCTATAGAAGACAAATCTTAACGGACATAAAAAATCTAATATCCAATACCACAATCTTAACAAGAGATATTAACACCACTTTATCCCCCAAAAAATAGGTCAAGCAGACAAAAAAATTAGTGAAGAAGTAGTAGATCTGAACCAGAACTAGCAACGAATGAACTTAGTAGATATATACAGTGTTCCAACCAACCATTTCTGAATACGCATTCTTTTCAGCTGCACACAGGACATTTTCCAAAATAGACCACAAACTAGTGCATAGATCATACTTAAGTATATGCAAGAAAACAAATTTTCCCATAAATATTATCTGAGCACAGTGTAAGGAACCTGGAAGTAAATGATAAAAGGATACATAGGAAACCTAGAAATACATTGAAATTAAACAGCCCCCTCCACAGCAACAAGTGGGTTACAGATGCAATTAAATAAGAAATTAAACATTATTTACAATTTAATGAAAATTCAAACACAACCAATCGGAATTTATGGAATGCATTGAAAGCAGTTCTTAGAGGGAAATTTATAGCTCTGAACTCACACATTAAGAAAACAGAATGAGAACAAATAAATACTCTAGTGCTACACCTAAATCAACTAGAAAAGAAAGAGCAAACCAAACCCAAAACCCAAGCCCAGGGCAAATTATAAAGATTACAGCAGAAATTAATTCAATCGAGACAAACAAAACAATACAAAGAATTAAGGCAAGTATTATACTGATACCAAAAACAGAGAGAGGGGCAACTATAAAAGAGAATTATATGCCAGTCTCTCTCACGAATATAGTTGCAAAAATCCTCAATAAAATCCTCATAAACAGAAGACAGCAAATCACTAAGAAAAATACACACCATGACCGGGTGAGATTCATCCAAGGGATGCAAGGATGGTTCAATATATACAAATAAATAAATGTAATACACTACACGAATAGAGTCAAATTCATCTTAATTGATGCAGAAAAGGCTAACGACAAAGTCCAACACTCATTCACATACAAAGTACTACAGAAAATTGAAATAGATGGCCTCTACCTCAATGTAATAAAAGCCATCTATGACAATCCAATGGCTAACATAATTCTAAGTGGGGAAAAACTGAAGTCTTTCACTCTCAAATCTGGCACAAGACAAGGATGTCCTCTATCACCACTCCTATTCAATACAGTTCTGGTATCATTAGCTACAACCATTAGACAAGAGGCAGAAAGAGAGAAAAGGAATACAAATAGGTAAAGAAGAAACTAAACTATCATTATTTGCAGATGACATGATACTCTACTTGGTACCCCCCCCCCAAAAAAAAAAAACGCACCTAAGAAGCTACTAGAATTAATACCCAAATTCAGTAGCGTAGCACAATACAAAGTGAACACCCAAAAGTCAATAACATTCCTCTACACAGATAACAGACACACTGAGAAAGAAATTAGAGAAACAATGCCTTTTACAATAGCTCCATGGAAAATGAAATGCTTAGAAATTAATCTAAAAATGTAAAACATCTATTCAATGAAAAGTGCAGTACTCTGAGAAAAGAGATCATTGAGGATTTCAGACAATGGAAAAATATCCCCTGCTCCTGCATAGGAAGGTTGTGAAGATGGCCATACTCCCTAAGTGATTATACAGATTTAATGCAATTCCTATCAAAATGCCATCAACATACCTCACAGACTTGCAGAATTCATTCAAAAATTTATTTGGAATCAGAAAAGACCTAGAATAGCAAAGACAATCTGGGCAGCAAGGATAAGGCAGGAGACATTAAAATTCTTGACCTAAGATTATAATACAAAGCCACAGTAATAAAATCAGCATGGTAGTGGTTAAAAAAAAAAAAAAAAGACCTGAGAATCGAGATGCAAAAGCAAATACAAACACACTCAACCACCTGTGCCAAACATGTTTGCTGGAAGAAAGATAGCCTCTTTAACAAATATTACTGGAAAATTGGATCTCTACATACTGAAAAATAAAACTTGACCCAGGTCTATCATCGTACACTAAATTAATATTAAAACAGAAACACCAAATCTCCTGAAAAACAGAGTAGGAGGAAATATTGGAAACATCAGGATAGGAAAATTTCATGGACTAAAATCAAAATGCATGTTAAACACTTGAAAGAATCAAAAACTGAGACCTCCTCTTGTTGAGAAGTTTTGCACGTCAAAAGAAATTAACAACAGCGTGAAAATTTAATCCACAAATTTCAAAAATATCTTAACTAATAAGTATTCAGACAAAGGTCTTCTATGTAGGATGTATAAAGAACTAAAAAACATATTACTGTCCCAAAATTCAAAGACCCAATCCAGAAATGATTATCCAATATGAACACACACGTCTCAGAAGAACAAATACTACAAGCTTATAAATATATGAAGAAATGCTCCACATCACTAACCATTCGTGAAATGCAAATTAAACACCACTTAGGTACCATCTCACCCCAGAAAGGATGGCTATTGTAGAGAAATCAACCAACACTAAATGTTGGAGAGGCTGTGGAGAAAAAGGAACACTTCTTTACTACTGGTGGGAATGCAGACTAGTGCATTCATTGTGTAAATCAGTGTGGAGACTCCTTAAAATTTAGGACTGGCGATCCCATTGAATTCAGCTATCCCACTACTGTGAATTTTCCCAGAAGAATTGTAAGCATCATATCATATGATGTTTGTGCTCCTATATTCATGAGAGCACAATTTGTGATAGCCAAATCATGGAAACAACCAAAATTCTTCTCACCTAGAGAATGGCTGAAAAAGATGTACAGTTTTTGTACAGTGGAATATTATTCTGCTATAAAGAATGACTTATTAGCCGGGCGTGGTGGCTCACACCTGTAATTCCAGCACTCGGGAGGCTGAGGCAGGAGGATTGGTGCGAGTTCGAGACCAGCCTGGGCTACAAAAGTGAGCTCAAGGCCAGCCTCAACTGTATAGCAAGACCCTGTTTCAAAAAGACAAAAAAAAAAAAAAAGAATGACTTATTAGAAGACTTCATATATAAGTTGATGTATGTTGAATATATACTCATATGTGAAGTAAAGCAAGCCTACATGTATAAATATCATATAGTCTCTCTCGACAGGCTACAATTTTGTACATCCTTGGATTTCTATATGTCTGCATAAAAATGTGTAACTGCTTTTATCACATTCTATAGAGTTATTAGAATATCAATGATTGTCGGAAAATATTAATTTCAAGCTATGTCAAAGATGTTTGATATTCAGAAAGCTAGTGATGTTAAGCTCAATTATATATGTTATAGATTAATAGTATCACGAATCTTCTCTGCTGGAGGGTTAACAACTTAAGTTTATAGTCCTAAAGGTTAGAGAAAAAGAAGGGCTACAAGGATAGCAAATATTTTGGCCCTAGCCCTTCAAGGTCAGTGAGGACTCTGGACATAAGAGAACCTGTAGTGTAACACCCTATAATTTAGTGGGTCCCAAATTTTCTGTTCAAGGAGATCTTGGGGCCACAGAGAAAAGGGATCTATGATATACAGTGTGCCTAAGAGAGTCACTTAGAGAGAAAACATTCTCTCAGACTTTCACAGAAAGCAAACTAGATAAGCAATGGTCATAACTCATCCAGATGATTGACACTGACAAAAGATCTACAAAATGCTGTCCATGGTTTCAAAACAAATCCTGAGGAGACTTGACTAACATTTTCAGATACAAAAGTTACATATTTTGTTATATAGGTTATGCTTTAACTTGAAATTAACCACCCAGCTGAAAATTTCAACCATGAGTCATAAAACTTAAAGCCAGATAAATACACTGAGCTGTAAAAGATTCAATTCAACAGCTTCAGACATTGTAAGCTCTGACAATATCTCACTATTATTATGGAATTTGGAACTATGTATACAATTACTTTCTTTTAGTTCAATTAGAATAAATATTTGTACCATTAGTGTTTAGAAAAGTTATCATGTGTGCATCTTGTACTCTGAACAACTACTATGAAGACAACAATATGCATTGTATTGTATTAATTATTGTGGCTGTCCTAGTAATGTGTTTTCAAACTGTCTCATCGTTGTCTTTTTATTAAAACTAATTTTAAAAAGAAATAGAAGAAATAGAGACAAAAGTAAAAAAAATAATAAAAATACAGAAAGGCAGCAGTCTGTTTAGATGACAAAATATTTGCATAAGCCTTTAGTGATAAACTTTTTATTTTAATAAAACCGACAAATGAATGTTTCTTTCTAAAAAAAGTTTCAGACTTTCATGCAAATAATTTTTCAAAATCCCAGGAAGAACATATAGATTACAGATCCATGACACTAAATTTATTTGAATTCAATTCAAATACAAAATTGATCTTCATTGCTGGCATTTTCCTGAAATGAACAAGATGGCTTTGTTTAGTTAAGCCAGTTGTGGAACTTCAGCTTCTAAAATGCTGATATACCTGCCCTTAATCTCTGTATGTTGATTTACCTTCTTTGGTGAAACAAATTTCAGTCCGTTTTATGCAAAAGCTAAGATTAGCAGCTATGTATAATTTATATGTTAATAAAAGCCCACTTTCTTAGGCTGAAAACAGGAGAACATTATGAGTCTGATCTGTGTGGTAAGATCCTGTAGTCCCTGTACTAAATATGTAAAAAAGCACCTTTTCTTGGGGACTGAAATTGTCCTGGATTTTTTTAAGACATTCATTCAGAAGTATTTTAAAAGAAATAGAGAAGAAGAATATATTACTGGTTTGTAACAACATACTGAAAATTAAAAATAATTATTCATCCAAACAAATTTGATCACCTGACTTGAGTATAACATCACTTGCATCAAACACAAAAATAGTATAATTCTTCATTTGTCTATGGGTTTCTACATCTCAGTTCATCTCAGTTGATGGATTTATATTATTATAATGGATTGGCTTTTTTATAAAAGGTGAAAAGCCAGTGACTATCAAATCACGAGTTTACAAATGAATAGATAAAAGCCAACCTGTCTCAATTACTTCTATACTTTCATATCAACTAACAGATACATCAACTCATGCCTGTCCTATAAGCCATCCACCAAAAAATTTCTGGTCTTCAAGCAGTATTCAAAAGCTCATTTATTAGACTTACACTTGTATATTATCTGGAAAATTATCCATTTTCAAAATTTTAACCTTTTTTATTTATTGGTCTTCTTTTCTGGTGATAAGATCTATAACTCAGATACCTATAAGTCATCCTGGGCTAGAACTGTCAACCAACTCTCTTCTTTACACAAGTGTAAGCTTGCTGCTTTACCTACAACCAGGAACTCAACTCCTCATTCACGAGTGAAATATCCGCCAAGCAGGCATATCTTAGAAATTATAGGGGTTACAGTAAAGTTTCAGAGTAACTTACAGTTTTATTTACATGCAGTAAATACTGAGATTTTATCTTAAATATGGTATGTAATATAATCACAAAGACTTGGGATTTCATGAGAAATTTCATCAATTTTGCATAGGTAAATGTGTAGCTCTATAACTCAGATCACCTCCATAATATCTATGCATCTTTATAAATATATTTCTACATGTATTCAATGATTTAATAACCTGAGAAAATGGAGTGCTGTAAGTCCCTGAGTGTGACTCCTGGTACAAAACAAAAGGAAAAAGAAAAAAATAAAAACTTCACTTTGTAATAAGAATGGGTATTAAGCTCTCTCAATATATGTATTCCTTTTCCAATTTTTAGTATTCACATTATTTTATTCCAATGTAGTTTATATTTCAAACATAAAAGCCTTTATATGTGCAACATTTACCTTTTGTTTGCCTTTTCAATAATATTGTTAGCATTTCTCCCTTCCTGCCTTCCATATATTATAGTCAATTTTACTCTTTATTTATTTTTATTTTTTTGAACCAGGGATTGAACTCATGTCCTTGCACTTGTCAAGCAAGTGCTAATTCTACTGAACTATCTCACCAGCCCCTATTTATAGTCATTTTAATGATTAAATTAATATTATATTCACTTGAGGAAGTAACATATTTTCTTCACTGGGCATCTAGTCCAACAGGCCATTTCTTTCATTAATTGTTTAAAAACATAATGTATTAATTGATATTTAGAAGATTCTTACTCTACACATTCCCAAAGGTCTATTTACTTGTTTTCTGTTACGATATGTCTTGATTACATTCTAATTATCTAAAGCCTAAGAAATATAGAATACATGTTATAATGGTTATTTTATCCCAGTTACCATGCTCCCACATTTCTTTATTCTCTTTCTACCGTCCAAACGAGGTACACTTAAGGTTTATTTGTTTGCAGAGATCTCATTATAAGATTTCCTGTTTTCATATGATTGAATCATTCTTTTTTTTTTTGTTTTAGATTACACTATTTTTCCTTTCTTAGATTGCTCCATTATTTTATTGAAGAACATCTACAAATTGTTCCTTAGAAGGGATGCATAAAGCAGAAATAAGGAAAAAAATATGGATCAGTCATTCAAAAATTGCTTTCTTATGGGATTAAGGAGGACCTAACTTAATATGCTGCCACCAATTCCTTGGAACCTTTGGAATGGTTGCTGTGAATCTCTGAGTTCTTGGATAACTATCCTGTTTCTAAGTTCAGTCAGATGACAAGTCATCGAGCATGAGTATGAGGAACTCCATTCTACATTGTTGTGTTTTTTTGGGGGACTTACTTCAGGAGCCCAGCCAACAACAATGGATTTCTATAATGTTTATTCAGTGCTTCTTTCTTTGAACTGATCTCTGTATTCAACAAGATATATAAATATTAATATGTTATGTTTCCACGTTACTGTCTCTTGAAGGTTCACTTTGAGCAAAGTCAGCACCTATACTACAATCCTACGGAGAATTTCAGGGTAGAAGACCTGCATTCAAAGGAACCTCACTGAGTTCTATAATCGGATCCTTCTTGCCTGAGGTGGATGGCATATCTTTATTGGTTTAAGCCAATGATAAACAGGCAAGGATGCCAGAAATTGCAAAGTTAGATTTTTCTTCTTTTAAGAATGAGCTGTAAGAAGTCCACCTCTTTTATTAGACATAAATGAGGAATTATATGGCCTTCATTTCTAAAGGAGGGATTCTTCTATGAAGATGACAATAAGAGATAAAGCAAGGCTCTGGGATTTTGATGCCATTAATGAATGGTTGAGTCAACCAACCTTCAAGTTGTCTCAATCCTAGTGATATAAGGAAAAAAACTCACAACCTGAGAGATACTTGGGTTCAGTTTGTGTTTTCTAAACTGAAAAATGACTTTTAGGAACAATTTAGGTTAAAATTAGAATATATTTATTGAGGGAAAGAAATCACTCTGAGAGAGGGACAAAAATGGGCCGAAGTGGGTTGCCCAAGAACTTATCTTTTCTAGGGATGTTTATAGAGCAAATTCATGATCCAAAGGGGTTTCAAGGTGGGAAACATGAGAACTTTCTAGGTAGGCATGAGGTAAGAAGAAACTAAAGTCAGCCAATAAGATTAAGGTAATAATTTCAGCTAAAATTATTAAATTTTTTCTCTTTTTGAGACAGGGTCTCACTATGCAGTTCAGACTGGCACTGAACTCACTTTGTAGCCCAGGTTGGCCTCAAACTCGCACTCCTGTCTGAGCTTCCCAAAGTGCTAGGATTACAGGCATGTGCCACCATGCCCAACAGGTAAAATTAATTTAATCAGGATCAAATATCAAAGTGAGTCATGTTCCAAGCAATGGCAAATATAGAACTGGGCTTCTTCCTGTAGGTTGTTGGATTAATATGTCAGTGAATTGTCTGCACTGTCTAAGTAGTATACAATTTGAATATGATGCTAGGCACTGAGGAAAAATATGAGGGGACAAAATATATTACAATAGTGATAGTTAATTTATTGGGTCAACTTGAGTAGGAAACAACTAACTATATTGGATTACCACAGTTCTGGGTGTGTGGGTAAGGGGAGTTATTGAAGACAGAAGACTCACCGTGGTTAGGCTTGTCACCTGCACAGAATAAAAGGGAAATGTAGCACTCTTGCTTCTTTTTCTTAGGAGTAGCTCCATTCTTGACTAATATCTCCTAGCTTCCAGACTAAATTTTTCAGCCTCCTGACACAGACGCACAGAAGAAGCTCTAGCATACAGATATCCCTTTTGCACTTTTCTGCACCAGGCTCTGTGGGTGGTCATGTAAGACTATTTTGTAAATTCTTGTATATTTGCATATCTTTCATTAAGTCTGTTTCTCTACTAAGTGTGGAAGACCACAAGGATGGCTCCCCTTGAGAGAAGACAATTTGTCTCTACTGGGATTCACCTTTGCCCTACTTCTGTGTATTGCTTTGTACAGAGCTCTCTGGAAAAATACGCTATCCCCTCAATTGGCTTTAAGCAATGAAAATGAGTCCAGCTCCTGAGCTCATGTATATGTAGCCTTTGAAGCACAGTTCTGTGTGCTCTGCATATACCTGTCTACTGCTAAGCATGAGCCAGGCCAAGAGACACCTTGCTGTAATCTAGGATGGAGCTTCCAGAAGACAGTGATGCTCCAGGGCACTAACGGCTAACATCAGAGCTGAAGCAGCCAACCCAAAACACAAGATGCTTGTTCAAATTGTGTCATGCAGAGTCCTCCAAACCTAGAGGCTACTTGTTACCTCAGTGCCTTACAGATGTACTATTGTGCCTGCTTTCTAGTCCATCTTATAGCACTCATCCCCCAGTCACTCAACCCTGAGCCACTCTGCTCTCAGTGAATTAATAAAACTCTGGTAATGGCCTTTACTTTACCTGGTTTTTGGACCCCATTGGTTCCCCATATGTGTTAAATATAGATAGACAGATAGATATCTATATCTATATCTATATCTATATCTATATCTATATATCTATATCTATATCTATATATCTATATCTATATCTATATCTATATCTATATCTATATCTATATCTATATATCTATCTATGTATCTATCCTCAACTTCCAAACATAGGTGCAGGCCATCTTAGAAGCCAATAAAATAGTTGCAGTCAACTGTTACTCTATAACATAGGTACTTGAACTTAACATTACTGTCTTTCTGAATATCAAATACCTTAGAGTTAACATGGAACTGGTATTTGCCATAAATCATTGATATTCTAATAAAGCTCTATAGAATGTGATAAAAAAAAAAACAATTGCTCATTTTTACACAGCAATTGAGAAATTTAATCATATCCAAAATTGTAGCAAGCCAATCCTATGGCATTTTTCCTTGTCTCTTACTCTTTTTTATTACCTTTTCTGTTATTTTTAAAACAAACATTTATCTGAGAGCATAGCAATAATTGAAGTGACATTAGAAGCAGCACACATCTAAAGGACTAGAATGACAGGAATGCCAAGCATGGTTGTAGTGTTATACAATGCTATCCTCAGTGTTGAAAACCTGTCAGAGATTCTTATGAAGCTTCTCTTCTGTGGGGTTAATAACTTAAGTTTGCAGACCAAAAAATTAGAGAAAAAGAAAGGCTACAAGGATAGCCAATATTTTGGCCCTAGCCCTTCAAGATCAGTGAGGACTCAGGACATAAGAGAACCTGTATTGTAACATCCTATAATTCAAGGAGATTATGGGGCCAGAGAGGAAAGGGTTTGATGATGTATAGTGTGCCTAAGGAGAATCACCTAGAGAAAAAGCATTCTCTTAAGCTTTCACAGAGAGCAAACTCCTCAAGCAATGACTGTGACTCATCCAGATGATTGACACTGACAAGAGATCTACAAAATGCTGTCATGATTTCAAGGTAAATCGTAAGGGGATTCACTGACCTTTTCAGATACAAAAGTTACATGTTTCGTTGTATAGGACATGTTTTAACTTGAACTTAACCACTCAGCAGAAAATTTTAAGCACGATTCATAAAATGTAAAGCTAGATAAGTATGCTGAGCTATAAGAGGCTCAAGTTAGCAGTTTCCAACAATGCCAGTTCTACAGATAAACTGCTACTATTATGAAATATAGGACTATGCATACAACTACTTTCTGTTAGTTCATCAAGAAGAAATATTTGTACCAATAGTATTTACAAATGTTATCATGTCTGCATCTTGTTCTCTGAATACTATGAAGACAACAATATGGATTGTATTATTTATCGTGGCTGTCATACTAATGTGTTTTGAAACTATGTCATTGTTATTTTTATTAAAAGTAATAAAATTATAAAAAATAGTTGCAGTCAAACTTTCAGATGGCAACCATAGTGACTGATATTTTTTTCAACTCTATAATGTCCAGGTTAAAACTGAATACTTAATGTGATCTCAGATTCATTACCCACAAAGCAATATATTTCAAGTCACTAATTTTTAAACTATCTTCTGAGAAAGAAACAAATAATACACCTGATAAAAGGTGTTTATGAAGCTTACATTTTTCATATAAAACAGGGACATATTAAATAAGATACTTGCTATAAATCAGCAGCAAAACAAAGAATTCTGATATTACTCTTTGGTTTTAATATTATATATTTAGAAATCTTAACTGACCAAGTAGAAGGATAAAAGTTTACAGATAATAATGATGCTATATATAAATGAACCCCCAAAAGGCCTGTTTTAAAGGTTTGATTTCTAACGTGTGGCACTATTGGAAAGTGGTAGAACATTTAAAAGGTTAGTGAGTCTAGTTGGAAATATTATAGTCATATGAGGCTGTGCCCATTACGGGAATATTAAAATTCTGGATGCAGTTGTCCATGTCGCTTCTGCTGCAGTCAGCTAGGCAGCTTGCTCTACTAAACACCCACACCATAATGCAAAGCCTCAACCAAGATGATGGAGCCACGTCACCACCAACGGCAAGTTCTAAGCATAAGTGAAAATAAACATTTCTTCCTTGTAAGTTATTTATCTCACGTATTATTTTGTCACAGTGATCAAAATTTGTCACAATCGCAAAATCAGAAAAATACTATTATTATTATTATTACAAGTGAAATGTTGTCTTAGTAGGTCATGTAGAATAATTTATAAAGAAATTACCAAAATTAACAGGATAGATTTGTAAGTTTTCAGAGAGTCAAAATACGTATGTCTATTGGAAGTTTTTATAATAATAGGAAATACAAAATGTAAGAATAGATGCCATTTTAAATGTCCACAACCCCCCCAAAAAATAAGAAAAAATTCAACAAAATATCTGTCTTATCATTAGCTAATACTTTATTTAGAGGTTATATGGAAAATTTCAATAAGTGAGAATATACACTGGATGTTTTCCACTTTTCACCCCTACCCACTCACGTGTCTCCATCAAGACAAAATCATAAAATTAATGTATTACATCAATATGTTCACTTCAGCTCTAGATTCTGGTAGGTATCAGCTATTGAGAAGCACTCACATGAGAACAAAGAGGGGAAAAATCCATAAAATGCTACTCAGTTGCCTTAGTTGCTTTTCTTATTTCTGAGACAAAGTACCCAACACCCAAAGTTAAGAAAGAAAAGGTTTGACTCATAGTTTCTTGAGGTTTCAGACCAGAGTCAGATGGACTCAAGTCATGGTGGCATCATAGGCAGCTGAGTTTAGATAAAAATATTACATGCAGTCAGACAGGGCCAGGCTCTTAAGGAGACAGTATGAAAGACAAGATAACCTTGCAACTGTGGGAAAGACAGACACTCCCACTGTGGACAAAAGCTCAAGACAAAATAATAAACAAATGCAACCATGTACCTTCCTAGGGGTGAGCATCAGGGAGTGATATTCTAAATAAGTATCATTCACCTTAAAAGAGCTAGTAAGAGTCACTGGCCCATTCCCCTTTAGGAAAAGACCCTGTTCTATATTCGTGTTCACTTCTGTGATATGCTTCTCCATTTCATCACAATTTCACCTAAACAATTATACTTGTAATCCTATTGGATGACCATAGTTTGTCCCACCTCATGTGTAAGTTTACATATTTTCCACGTTAGACCTACCTCACTTCATAACTTTACTGTTTAAAAAATCCATAGTAAAGCTGTATTCCTCGGAAACCCTTCTGTCTTTCCCTCAGATAGACATTTTTTTCTCCAACAAATATACTCTGATATTAACTTCTGTTACTCCTAAAATTTATTTTTCAGATTTAGAGAACACAAACTCATCCCAGCTATCTTTCAGTTTGGCAGTTTCATTCCTTTATATCAGTAGCAGGGCAGATAAGCATAACAGAAGAGAAACTGCTCAAGGCAGACAAAAGATAGCAAGGCAAGCAAGTAGGTATGATAGGTCTCTTTTTGTTCATCATATTGTATCCAGGCTGCTAGTGCTACCAATCTGTGGACTGATTTAGCAATTATATACCATTAATTCTAGCACTCTTGATCCTAGCATTTTACCTTGAGTCAATCACACACCAGAATTAACCATCTCTGAAAATGTCCCACCTATGGCCACAAGAGACTATGGAGGGGACAGCTAGATGCAAATCATAACATCAGCCAACTCTCTTCTTGTTGCATGGCTATGAACTGTCTACGCTATATCAAGAAAGACCACATTTTCTATCAGTTGGCTCTCTCTTACAGCTAAAGATTCTACCTCTGGATTCCAGCAACCACGCTTTCAACCACCTAACATTCTTTTCTTCTTCAGGCCTATAAATGGTAATTGCTTATGATTGTATGTTTCCTTCCAATTCTAGTTAGTCATTTAGAACTACTTTCATTACATTCAAATCAGTCTCTAGTTGAGTAAGCCACTTCTTTTCTACTTAAGCTTTGAGTGATAAAGTAATTTGCAGCAGAATGACCCCAGGAAATGGGAGTCCCATGCTATGTTATGCAAATGAAGAGCAAGACTTTGGGAGATCACTGATGGTCCCTCAATGCTATGGCAACCAAAGTGATTATAATAAAGTAGGGAAGCATAAAGAAAGAGAAAAATATAAAGGCCTAGCTGCCAAATCAGATTATAAAAGAAAATTAGAACACCTGTACGACAGCTAGTATCTCAAGACAATTTTGGCCAAAATATGAGATTAAGGCTTAATTGTCATGGCAGGAATCCAATACTACAATAAAGTGACTGGTCTGGAAGGAGCGAATGTTTGTGACTAAGAGGAAAAGAATAGACATTAAGACCTCTGTTAACTTAAACCATTAAATAGCCTTGGCATTCCTATTCAACAAAAGCACGCCTATCTGTTTCCAAAGGGACTCACCTATTTTTACATTAAAACTACAGTATGTTGCATTATAAGAAATGTTGATTCTTCTCAAGACCCAACATCACCACTACCTATGTCTTGTAAGCTGATAAAGAAATTGATCATAAACTGAAGTGCAAAAGTCAGCCTACACAATGAAAATGTTTCCAAATTTGTTTTGCCTCAATTCTGAAGAACATATAAATGGATTCAAGACATGTCAGAAGAAAAGTGAGAAAACTATGTCTTGATTAAATGATTTTATAAGAATGTAGTATTCTTCATATACAAGTTTATCATGTAGACGCAGTAAATGAAGATTAACTTAACTTTGGGCATTTTAGAGTTGCATTAATGGACACACAACATGACTAATTTCAACATGGGTTCAGTGAAGGATGATACCTGCTCTAAGAGGACAAAAGTTCATGGAGATAAGCAAATGTTTTAGTAGAACTATTTTAAATTGCTTAGTCATCCCTAGACTTGCTGTCATTGAAGGCTCAGACATCCACTTATGAGACACAATTTCATCATTAGGAGATCACAATACAGGAGCTGGAGCCCCATTAAAATGAGTAGATTGCAAGGGAGTGAACCTAAGGACTATATTTAGTTTCAGGCCTCTTTTTCTCTAGGTCTTTCTCTTTCTGCTTTCTGGCTACCGTGGGCCAACCATGTTCGCTTTACCATGCCTTTCCACCATGAACTTTTGGCCTTACCACAGACCTAACACTGATGCTTGCTGACCATAGGGTAAAACTTCCGAATCATAAATCAAAATAATGCTCTTGCTCTAGGATTTTTCTTTCTTTTTGTTATTTTGTTTTGTTTTTGTATGGTGTAAATCTGAATGGTTTACAGGATGTGCAGGGTCTCATTACTAAATTGAACTCAGTGATACACCTGTTTACAGCCTCCAAAGAGCAGATATTATAGGCACGCACCACCACACTCAGTCTCAACTGCTATCTCAGCATACGCTGGAGGCAAGGCCAGCACAGCAAGCCCTGGGATTGAATCCCTTGCCCCTGTGCCTGCTTGCAGCTACTTCAATCCACTGAGCTATTTGGCCAGCCCTTCTAGTTTGTTTTTTCTCATGTACTAGATCAGAGGGGAAAAAAAAAAACAGAAATGATTTACTCTACTAAGAATTAGTTTATAAACTTATTTATTCATATTATGGCTGGCTCAGCCTGCCCTGGGGGTGCAGCATGTGGTGCCAGGGGGATTGAACCACAGTCCCTGCAGTTACCTAAGCTTGCATAAGCAGGCTCTTTAGACCATTGAGCTATCTCACTCATCCTCTATTGAAGAATTAATACTCAATGAAGGTATAAAGAAATGTCTTTTACACCTCAGTGCACAGTAGAATCACCTAGAAGACATGTTAAAATGCACATTTCCGGCTTCCCTGAGTTTGGATAGTCTATGAATTTTGGTACAGGGTCTCACTACTGGGATTACACGTGTATACCACCACGTCTGGTTTTGGTGGCCACTTCAGTACACCTGGGGACAGGGTGGCATGGCATGAGGTACCAGTGATTGAACCCTGATCCCTATGCTTGCCTAAGCAGGTGCTTAGTCCCCTGAGATATCTTGCCCTTATGCAGCTATTTTCCAGTGCAACTGATGCCTCTAACTTAAAAGTCTTACCCTGAGAACCTTAACCCTCTATCCTGTGGTTCGAGTAGAAACTTAAATGGTCTTACAGATAAGTGCTTTTCAAAAATATGATCCTCTTTATCATAAATGAGAGCTATTCATTATCTTTTAATCCACTTGACATACAATAATGGGAAGTTTTTATCAGCACAAATAATCAGATAATAACAGTGATTACAATTGTATTTTTAAGTATGATTTTTTTCTGGAGCAAAAGAACAAATCTTGGAAACAGATTTTCACCAATTTGTTTCATGTATTGTTTTGGATAAAGTTAAAAACAATTTGTTTCAACATATTAATAAAATGATATATTATTATGAATATTATTGTGCTATATCACCCTTCCTATTCTTGACCAATAACATATTCCAAAAACGTATGATTTTTTCACTAGCACACAAAATGTTATGCTAATTCCATTTGGTTGATTAAATTTTCCTAATTATACTTCATGAAGAGGAAGTACCAAATAAGTGTCCCAGAGCAGGAAACTATTATCCATGAAAACTGAAATGTTTACCTTCTTGGTGATATTTTTGAATACAATCTGTTAAACTATCTTTTATATGGTGAAAATCAAAGGGTCACATCATTGCTTGTCCCTTAATCAAGAAAGAAATTCAGTAATTACACTTGCTCAGGCTCTCTGAAGATGTTTTCTAGGTTAATTAGAAGCCAGTTACAGACATGCTGTTTCAGAAAGATGCCAAGACAAACCTTCCCAAGCCCCACAAAACACTGCATTCACAGCCTGGGAACTTTGGAGTCTACGTATGTCCTCTTTGCCATCTTTCCTGGATCACTGTATTCCATTTGAAAATTAGCCCCAAATTTCTATTGTGCTATTCAAATACATGATGCCTGCTTTATATTTGGTGTTAGATAACTTCCTAAATAATAAAATCAGAACCATTTTTTTGTCAGCCACCATCTAAAAGGTAGAAATACCTTGCAATCTAGCTCTAGCAAGTCAGTGATTAAACTGCGCTGCAGTACTCAGTATTTAGAGAAAGTTGAACAGTAGAGACTCAAATGATTGGAAGTTCTTCCAGGATGACTTGCTTGCTTCTCTTTTAGGCAGCCAGGGCCTTTAAACTCAATTTGAACAATAATACAGTTAGTTTGACTTCTTATTTCAGGCAATGCTTTCAGATAGCTCTATGGTGAGATCAGATTTCTCTGCAGGACTCTGAAATCTAAGCAGAGTGATTAAGCAGCTACTTCTCACTTTCTAACTCACCCTTAATTTTCCAGAGCATTTAATGTTAAACCAAAGTTTCTAGGTAGAGTGGTGAACAGCACTATCCACCAATTTGTTGAGCTAAATACCTCAAATGATCTCACCTTTAGTGTTCCCATGCTTATAAAGGTCTTACTTTTCTACTCAGTTGGTCCTGCAGACTCAACAACTGCATTCAGAAATGAAGAATTTGTGGGCTTTGCACATTTCTAAAACATTATTACATATATTATGTTTTTCAGATTTTTCTGTGCTCATAACTCTTTAACCATAAATTCAAAGATTATGGTCTGTCATTGAGCTGTACCTCCAGCTCTTTGTAAAAATAGAAGTACTTTAATTTCAGAAAAAAAGCATATCTGGTTTGTTATATATTGAGGTGATACGAAAAACGTTAGGACTTTGCATTATTATGCCTTTTCAGTAGAGAAAAAGTCAGTAATGAGATAGAAAAAGAATAGGTATTTTTGTCTTTCATCTCTGTAGATTTAATGTACATTTTTTCACCCTGCTTTATGCACTATAAAATGGTTAATGGGTTCCATCAGTAAGCTTCTGTGGCTCTTTATTTGCACCAGTTATTTACATTATTTGTTTAAAAAATTTTTTGACATTATACATTTCAGACTCATAGTAATCCTCCAGTCTCAGCCTCCGTTGTGCTGGAATTACAGGTGTGTACCATCACACTTTGTTCTGGGGCTGAGTGCAGAGCACCCAGGGTTTCCTGTGCCAGCATAGCATGTGGTACCAGGGATCAATTTCAAGACCATGCACTTTTCAGACTGGCACTTAGGCTGCTGAGCTATCTCCCCAGCCCAATTTTTATTTCTTTTTAAAAAAATTTAATTATTTTTATTTTTATTCATTATAATGAGAGATAAAGGAATAACAATGAGACAGTTTCAAAACAGGTTAATAGGAAAGTTATAATAATTAATGCATTGCACATTGTTGTCTTCGTAGAATGCAGACTGGTACAACCACTATGGAAATCAGTGTGAAGACTTCTTATAAAACTAAGACAGGAAATCCCATTCAATCCACCTATTTGTAATTCTTAAGTTGGAGGCACTCACAGAAAGGGATAGGGTTACATATATGTGATCTATCCCAAATGCATAGAATGAGCTACATCTGAATCTTAGGAGGTTATAAAGACTCAATATCAATAGCTAAACCTGTATCTAAGTTGCTCTCTATATCATTCAAATCTAGATCTTAGAGCTACATATGCAGGGCTACATCCATCTACACATGCATCTATACATATAGAGATTATATATAATATATTATGCATTACATAATATATCAGACACAGATTACTATATATAGATTTATAGATATCTGAATATCTATATATAGCTAGTCATATATGTATTATGATGAACACTTATTTGTACATATGTTATTTGTTCACAGTACATAAGATCGAACTCAATTAAAATAATAAATTATTTAAAGCAAACATTCTACTTAATAGTGAAGTACTGGAGTAGCTACTGAAGTAGATTCCTTTCAAACACTCCTTACTCATCGAGAGTAGCTCACATTTACCTTCCCTCCCCCTCTCTGTCTGTCTCTCTCTTTCTTTCCTCATTCGTCTTTTCCCTCTTTTCTCACCTTCAAAGGAATCATCTGCTTTTATTTAAAAAATAGTAAAATACTAAAGATAGTGAAGCACTGAGATTTCTTCATGAAATAAACAGGGCAATACTATATTTTTTACCATGTCTACTCAACTTTTACAACATGGTGTAAAACCTTCTCTACTTCAATATGGTGAGGGTAAAAAAGAAAAAAAAATTGTATGATTTGAAAAAAATAGCAAGTATCACTTATACATGATATCTTTGTAGTTAAAGAAAAGCCTTACAATTTATTGACATAAAAATTTTAAATTAATTCAGCAAGCTCTCTAGACATAAATTCAGTATATGAATATATTTCTATGTAATGATAGGCATAATTACAAAATATTTTTCTTAAAACGATACTATTTACCTTAACAACATGAACCATCATAGACTAAGTATTGTAAAGCACAGTCACAGAGAAGCTGCAAAACACTGAGAAGCATCGACATATTCTAAGTCAGTGGAGCTTTCTAAATTATAGCATTCAGAAATGTAAGGATACTAATTATCTCCAAACTGATGTATAAATTAAATCAAATCCCAAAAGATGCGTGTAAATTCTTAAAGTTTTCTAAAATGTATATAAAAATATATGGGGCCAAGAATGCAAAATGCAAATTTGCAGAAGAAAAGCAAAGTTGAGAAATTTTATGACTAGATATCAAAACTTTACATAAAGCTGCACTAATTAAGACCATGTGGTTTCCATGTAAGATGGGCTAATAAATCAAAGAAAGAGAAGTGGGAAGCTAAAAAGTCTCTACATTTATATGGTCACTTGATTTATGTCAAAGATGACAGTAATAAAGTATGAGAAGAATAGTCTTTTCAATAATTGGCGCTGAGTCATTTGGATATCATATAGCAAAATATTTAATCCTGACACATTCCTCACACCATGTGCGAAAATCAATTTCAGAATGACTGTAACTCTAAATGTGATTAAACAAAGCAGTAAAACTTCTAGAAGAAAATACATTAGACTTATATGGTTGGTTGCAGTGAAGATTTTTATGCTAAACATAAAAACATAAACTACAAAATAAAATATTGATCTATTATCTATTTTTATCATCAAATCTATATCAGCTATTATTAATCAGCTATTCTTGTTTTGAAAATCTGTAACATATGTATTGTTGTATGTTACCCTATTTCTGTCTTTGTTTCTGATTTTTGTTCTTGCTTTTGCTTTTACTCTTCAAAATAAAATAAAATTATAATTAAAAACTTAAAAAGGATGGTAAACTGCACTAAGGTTTAAAATCTCTATCAACCAAAATAATTTCACAGCATAAATTGGGAGAATACAGATTATAAACATACATATATATATATATATATATATATATATATATATGTATATATGTATGCATATCAATATATATGCATATAAATATAATACATATACAGATGTATGCATTATTAAGAGTTAACTAAAAGAATTAAATATACATTTGTACATTTCCCTATATAAAGTATAGATCAAAATTGTAGGAAAAATTATCACAGGCTAATAAAAATAAATAATCCAATACAAAAAGGAAGAAATTTATGAAAGCAAATATCTAAGTGGGCAATAAATGCAAACTTGCCAACATTCATTAGTCTCTAACACATTGAAATTGAAATCACAGTGAAACACTACTATATTTTTTAAGAAAGCTTAGATAAAATGAAATTCAAAATAAAACAGCATGGAGTATGAGAAAAAGTATCGTTTAAAGGAACCCTCATATACTGCCACTGGAAATGCAAGTTGGTCCAGAATCTTTCATTTATTTATTTATTTGGTACAGGGTCTCACTATGAAGTTCAGACTCATAGTTATCCTCCTGTCTCAGCCTCCTCAAGGCTGAGAGTATAGGCATGCAGCACCATCCCTGATTTCAGGCTGGCACAGCTCACCCAGGTTTGTAGGGCCAGCACAAAATGCAGTACTAGGGATCGAACTTGGGTCCTTGTGCTTACTAGGCAGGCATTCAGACCACTGAGCTATCTCCCAAAACTGGCTTAGAATCTTTAAATAAATTTTGTGATAGTTTTAACAAAAGTTCAATGAGAGTGTATTCTATGAACCATTGATTTCTATGTATCAAGAATTTATATTTACTAAAAGATAAGCATCATAATAGACATTATAGCAGCATGAGCAAAATCCCTACATTAGAACCATCCTAGATGCTTGTGCATTAGGTAAAATGTGATCTGTTCATACAATGCATGTAAATATATTTACATGAAAAAAGATTAATCTAACAAATACAAATTATGCAAGCCAGTTGTAGTGGTGCATACCTGTATTCCCAGCACTTGGGAATCTGAGACAGGAGGACTGATGTGAGTTCAAGACTAGCCTGGGTTACAAAAGTGAGCTCAAGGCCAGCATATACATATAAATTAGACAAGAGAAGTCAGGGACAATATACCACTTCTAATTCTATATAAAATTTAAAAAGTGTGGTGTTGCTAATATCTTTGCAAATATATGACTATAAACTTTTACATAGAAAGAATCAAATACACTTGACTATATTAGAGCTTTAAAAGGATTAGGATCAATAATAAACACTTGTATAACTCTGCAGGAGCATTCATTTATGGTCTAAGCTTGAAGTTTTAGAGGCAGGAGACCCCACAATGCTACATGCATGAGAACCAGAGGATCCAGAGACTGCTCAGCCAACATGGTGCCAGCTTCAGAACACAAGGCATGAAGGCTTCAGCACCAGTCCAAGGTCAAAGTCCTGGCAGTCTAAGGTCAAGGACCTGGCAGCTTGCAGGAGGATCACCAGTGTCAGATTGTGTGGGAAGACTGGAGAAACTAGTGTCCCATAGACCAATGTCCAAAGACGCTGCCAACAGAGGTGAGATCCACTAAAGAAGACAGGAGCTTTTCAAAAAAGGAGACTCTTTTCTGCTTTTGTATCCAACCACCAGTCTGTTAGCTAGAGCTTTTTACAGCAGGGATGCCTAACATTTGCTGATGTAGATACCAGCCATGCACAGAAACGCACAGAACGGTGCTTTACTAAATTGCTAGACTTGCTTTAATCCACTTAGGTAGATATAGAGTGATAAAAGTCACAGTCCTGCCCTTGTCAACTTTGCAATCAGACATACCTCTAAACTTTACATGATCTCAAAAGAACAGCAAGTTCATAAGTATGGCTAACATGATACAACTATTCTGTGCACAAACTGGAACATAATTTCCTCCCCAAAAACAGAAAAGTGAAGTTTTTCTTTGGGTGACACTTTTGCTTCC
>PVJA010030026.1:0-26160 GCA_004027025.1 Myocastor coypus
AACCTTTATTTGTTTATTCACTCATTTTTATGGCCGGCTCAGCCCGCCCCGAGGGCAGGGCTGGTGCAGCATGTGGTGCCCTGGATCAAACCGCAGTCCCTGAAGCCGCCCAAGCTTTCCCAAGCAGGCGCTTTAGACCACTGAGCCATCCCGCCGGGCCCCGATTTTTTTTTATCTTTAAAAATTTCATGTTTTTTCCTAGCACTTGGTAGGTTGAGGCAGGAGAATCAGTGCGAGTTCGATACCAGCCTGGGCTACAAAAGTGAGCTCAAGGCCAGCCTGAACTGCATAGGGAGACCCTGTCTTGGGGGGAAAAAAAAAAAGAAAGAAAGGAAGGAAGGAAGAAAAGAAAGAAAGAAAAAGAAATTTCAAGTTTCTGTACTTCATTTGCTTTTAATTTTTTATTGTAGTTAGTACAGGGTATACAGTCTCATTACACAGAGTGGATTTGTAGTGATCCCCCTGTTTTCAGCCTCCCAAAGTGCTGGGATTGCAGGTATGCGCAACCATGCCCAGTCTCAATCTCCGTACCCAGGGATGGGGCTGACATGGCAGACCAGGGGTCGAAACTTGGTCCCTGCATCTGCTTAAGCAGATGCTTTAATCCACGGAGCTATCTGGCCAGCCCAAGTTTCTGTATCTTACGTATCTAAAAATGCATTCTCATTTAACTTTGCTTTATAATTTGATGAAATTAGTTGAATTCTCTTTTAGTTTTTAATTAAACTTTAGAATAAAGTAACTAGTGGAGCATGTTTTAAACTGAAGACATGTCTAGAGGATCGCAGTGAGTCCTGTTTTGTGATGCATTACATCTTTCTTGATGGAGTCTATGTCATCTTCAGTTTCAAAATTTGCTTTTTAAAAGATACTAGATTTATAGTAAATTAATCTGTTTGCTATATCAAATTCAATGTTCATTATTTAATTATTTCTTTGTATATTTTAAAGCAGTGTTATGAGTCAAACTTTTTGTTTATATGGTGGTGTTTGAATAGAAGACTGTGACCATGGTGTGGTCCAGTGTGGTGCTGGTAAATGTTTAACAGTCTCCTCTTAGGAAAAAGGACATTGTTTTGTAGTGTCTGCGTAGTGTTGATATACAAACACTGTCACTGTTGCTCCTTTGACCGCCTAATCTAATGTTCTGAAATGTACTTTGAAAGAAAAATTCTCCAGTGGATCACACCTTTGCAAGCCAACTCTAGCACAACATTGATGTCCATTTCCACAATTCCTTCTTTAAATTTATGTCTTTTGATGGTTGTAGCCACTATTTGGAGAGGATTTTGTTTTATATTATTGTGTTGTTAGTAATTTAATTCATTGAGCAAGCATTTGGCTACAAAGTTCATTTCTAAAATTGTATCAAGCCCTGGAAAGAGCCTAACAGTTATGTGGAGGTTGTACTTTGTGCCTTCCTCTCTGAATAAGGTGTGCTGTTTTTGTTTGGCCAGCACAGTGTTTCAAAAGTTGGATTTTGAATGCAGCACCAGAGCATATCCTCGAAGTGGTCACTGGTTGACTCCTTCCGGTTTTCTTAATCTCTAATACTCACATGCTTTTCGGGCCCCTTGAGTTCTCTTTTCCACTCATACCTTTTATTCTGATTCTAAAATAGTTGCATGAAGTTTAAATTCATGGTAGTCTTTTCTAGTGAAGACTTCTGCCAAGAATGTATGCAAGATAACCCATATCCATCTGTTTAAGCCGGCGATGAGAGTTTATTATATATTTAAGAGTCTACTTTTGAAATCTGTGCTTGTCTAACAGGACTTTGGAATTTAATGCAATTTAACTTCTTTTCTTTTATTCTTTTATTTATTTATTTATTTATTTTTTTGGTGGGACCAGGGTTTGGATTCACAGCCTTGCACTTGCCCAGTAGGCACGCAAGCCACGGAACTATCTTCCCAGCCCTAATGCAATCTGAATGTTGTGTTTTAGGCTTTTGTAAAAAGAAAAAAAACTAATCCTGGATAAAATATTTCAGTTGGTGACTACAATGCCCATTATTTTTTATTTTTATTTATTTTTTTTTTTTTTGCTTTTTGAGACAGGGTCTCACTGTGCAGTTCAGGCTGGCTTTGAGCTCACTTTTGTAGCCCAGGCTGGTCTCGAACTCACAACGATCCTCCTGCCTCAGCCTCCCAAGTGCTGGGATTACAGGCGTGCGCCACCACGCCCGGCTTACAATGCCCATTAATTAAGTTTTAAAAATCATTTCTCTGAAGTTTTTTTTTTTGTCTTTTTGAGACAGGGTCTTGCTATGCAGTTGAGGCTGGCCTTGAGCTCACTTTTGTAGCCCAGGCTGGTCTCGAACTTGCACCAATTCTCCTGCCTCAGCCTCCAGAGTGCTGGGATTACAGGCGTGAGCCACCACGCCCGGCTCTCTGAAGTTTTAAAGTTATTTTCCAAGTTACTTGTAAGCAGTAAGAGTATGATTTGAATTTTGAATTCTTGGCATTTTCTTCCTTTGATTTTTGAGTATGGAGATAAAGAAAGAGAACACCAAGGAGCCTTCTAGTTTTGACGAGATATTCATGCTATTGGTAGCAAGGGTTGTGCACTGATCCTATGTGGTCAGTGTTTCCTAGAATGCTTTGGGCCCAGTCAGGTTTTCTAAAGACTTTGAACGTGTTTTGGATGTTCTAAAATGACATGTGCTTATGGCTTTTAAAAAGTACACAGGCTAAAAGGAAAAGATGTATTTCCCTTTGTGATTTTATTCCTACATCCTGAAAGAATGTAATTCTTTGTATTTTTGGGTAGTCTCTTAGAAATGTTATTTATTTTATACCTACATATTTCTCCCATGGTTTTTTGTTTAAGTGTTCAGTTTTGTAACTTGGTTATTTTTGGTTAAAGTGTTTGTCTTTCCATATTGTCACATCTGCTTTCAATTCATTATTTTAAAAACTTTAGGATTGTCTTATATAGATGCCCCTTTGGAAGAATATTTGCTTAGAAACTTTTTTTTCCCTTTTAAAACCCTTACTCTACAGCAAGAGTTTTGTTGTGCATATCTGGTTACTCCTGATTCTGTCTGACTGGAAATTTTAAATGAAATAACTATTGGGGTTCATCAGCCAATTTTAAGTATAACTTTTTTTCTATTTAAGAAATTCTTCCATATGAGAAAAAAATACTTCAAATTGAGCATCAGAAGATACTTGATAAATTCCAGCTTATAAATAGAACTAACTGTGAGGGCAATACCTTCACTGGTATATGAGGCCATGTCTATTTGTAAGCTTTATTTTCTGCTCAGTCCTAACAGTGGCTCTTGGAGTTTCTAAAGGTACAGATTAGGAGCTTTGTGTTATAACTTCTTGCTACGGTGCCTTTCTTATCTACATTAGCTTAGGACTCCTTATTTTTAAGAAGGGAGAATATAAATTAACTATGCCAAAGTCTGCTTTAGCTCAGCCACATATTTATTCATCAACTCTTCAAAATTAGCTTTCTTGGTTTTAGAAACAATTTGAGTAATAATGTGAAAGTTTTTATTCTGATTTCTCAGATTAGAACTCAGAGCTTTCTTCAGATACATTTTCCCATTAGTTATGGAGAAGTTCGGTTTTATGAGGAATGCTTGCCCTAATGGCTTACTTAAAATGTATGCACTTGAAGGTTAGAAACAGAAAGGGATATTCTAAAAAGTTAAAGAGTTACTTCTAGCCGATAGTGCATGTTTGGAAAATGTTAATATATGAAGATTTTTGAAAACCAGTCTTAGGACAGGAGGTACTTTTTAGGTATTAGATGAAAACTTGCAGAATGACTTCAACATTCATTTCTAAAATACTGCAGTATGACAAATTTACTTAAATTCTTGTCCATTGTGAAATACTTGTTGGAAGAATTTTTTTAAATAAAGTCTTCTGAATTTGTATACTACTTGGGATAGTCTCTTTCCTTTAACTGTCATAAATGTAAGATAGTAGATTTATTAGAAACTTACTTTATCATGACCTTTTTTTGGTTTGTGAACTGTGTATTAATAGATGTTAGGAACCTTGAATGTGTATAGTTGGTCCTATTCAATTTGTTTTTATTAACCATTGCCAGAACCTAGAAGAAAACTTTGATGTCTTTAGCAAGAATGAGCATTTCTGACCCCCGCTGTAACTTATTTCTTCAGTAATTATTGCCTTTTTTCTCTTAATGAGAAAAGATTCAAGTTTTATTTTATTTTATTTTTTTTCCTAAGTGATATACTAACAAATGAAGATTGGAACCTTTAAAAAAAAATGGTGGATTCAGGTTTCCTGTGTTTAGTCAAACTCCACTACTAATTAGCATTTGAGAATTTAGATGGTTCCAGTTTCTTTTATTTATTTATGTATTTATTTTTGGAGGTGATACCGAGGATCAAACTCAGGACCGTGCCCTTGCCAGGCAAGCACTTATTCCACTGAGCTATGTCCCAGCGCAAGTTCCCTAACTTTACAATGAAGCCTCTTACAGATTTCAAGGTTTTCATCAACTAGTCATTTCTTACATTAAGTAAGTGTGATAACATTGTCACTTACATATTTCCATTTATTTATGTATTTATTTATTGATTGATTGATTGATTGTCTTTGTGAGACAGGGTGTCGCTTTGCAATTGAGGCTGGTCCTGAGCTCACTTTTGTAGCCCAGGCTGGTCTTGAACTTTCACCAATCCTCCTGGCTCAGCCTCCCGAGTGCTGGGATTACAGGCGTGCGCCACCACGCCCGGCAAGAGCATACTATTTTAAAAAACTTTATGATCCTATCCAGTTACAGTATTGTTAAGTATTTAGGGATTTTGTGATTTTTGTTTGATATATAACTAAATCTGAAGATCCTTACAGGAGAGTTGTACTATGCTTACTGTTCATTAATTTCTTCCTTGACATATCCTGGGTTTCTTTCATTGTCAGCAAGTATATTCTGTTCCAGAGATACGTCACTATATGGAGTTCTCATAATCTTCATGGTGAATGTTGAAATTATTTTAAGTTTCCATTCCTGAGAATTTTATCTATCTTGTGCATGGTGTGTGTGTGTGTGTGTGTGTGTGTGTGTGTGTGTGTGTGTGTGTATGTGTATCGTTTAGGATCTTATTATCTTAGAAATGGAGTTGATGAATGAGCAGGATACTTATTAAGAACTTTTGACACATCACAGAAATGTTCTGTAATGCATTGTGTAATGTTCCTGGTCATTTGACATAGTCCATGTTAACTGAATACCTCACTTATGTGTAACATTCTACCTGAAATTATGTCTTGGAATAAATTTTATATATAACGTCATTGGCTTAATGAGGATTGACTTTATTATCTCAGTTTGGTTACTGTGTAAAGGAGTTGTTTAATTTTTAGCAATAGACATGTGAACCACTTTTTTACTTAACTGCCAGTCACAGGAATTTATTTTATTGGCCCCTAATTTAGGGAATATGAAATAGAGTGATGCCTTCTCTTACTTTCCTCTTTGATTACTGGTAAGTTGATTATCCTCAGGATTTACAAGTAGCTCAATTATGGTTTGCCTTAAAGGCTAATTTGAAACTTAATTGAATCACCTATGTGGGGTTAAAGAAGCACAAAGTAGAACTTTTCTGTTGCTAATGTCATTTAGGCTGAATCTCATCTATAAAGAGGGGATTTAAAATCTAAAATTAGATTTATAGAGCATACACAACTCTACTGGCCAAGTTTCTGTTTATTATTATCAAAGAAAGGTAAGTTATTCTGATGCTGCAACTGAAGTGATCATTATTCAGGCTTACAGGCTTATCCTGCCATATATCTGCTTTACACACAAACAACTGTTTTTAATGTGTTGCATTTCACTGTGATATTTGTGTAGAGGTGTTTAACTTGTATGGAATTTGATGTGCTCCTTGAATTTGTTGCTGTTTTTGCTCCCTGTTCTCCTAGTGTTTTTTAGGGTTCATTAAAACTGTTTTTAGTTCAGGCTGCCCCAGAACTCACTTAGTAGCCCAGGCTGGTCTAGAACTGGATCCTCCTGCCTGAACCTCTCAGGTGCTGGGATTACAGGCATCTAAGGGAAATTCTTTTATATACTTAAAGAACTTTTATTTTGTGGCTAGCAAGATCAATTTTTGTGTATGTGTGGTACCAGGGATCAAACTCAGACCTCACGTGTGCTAGGCAGGTGCTTGTGCCACTGAGCTGTCTCCTTGGCCCTCAGTATCAATTGAAACTGAATTTCCATTAAGTTAATCACAAAGAGTATTGTAAACTTAAAATATATAAGCCATAATATGTTTTTCAAACAACTTCTAGCCGGGTGTGGTGGCGCATGCCTGTAAGAGGCTGAGGCAGGAGCATCAGTGTGAGTTCGAGACCAGCCTGGGCTAAAAAAGTGAGCTCAAGGCCAGCCGAAGTGCATAGTGAGACCCTGTCACAAAAAGACAAAAAAAAGTAAATAAATATAACTTCTTTTAGCCTTGTTATTTCAGTTAATAAATGTACTTGTATAACTTTGAAGTAGAAAATAGGAACCAGTAGGCTGGCCATTCACATATTTCCCGTATACTAATGGGTGAGAACTTTAGAGAAATTTGTAAATTACAGTTGTCCTAAGACTTCTAATGTTTTTTTATTTAGAAATCATACAGATCAACTTTTTAAGTGATATTCTGGAAAATAAACACTGAAAGCTATATATCAAAGGTGTAGTCACTTCCATTTAGTACATGTTAGTTTGATGCCACTTTGCTGAATGATTTTTAAGTATTTTCTGTAATTTTCACATATATAGGGATGGTATGAGGCCTTTATCAAACTCAATGGAGGACAGAAGTGGCGCTGTACTTGCTCAAGTGAAGTAAGTGGCAGAACTTTGTTGCAGGTGCTTGGAGCCACTTCACTCCAAAGCCTTTCTTTTTTTTTTTTTTTTTTGTACGGGGTCTTACTACTCATAGTGATCCTCCTGCTTTTACCTCCCAAGTGCTGGGATCACAGGTGCATACCACCACGCCTGGACTCCGTTGCCAGTTCAGTGCGCTGGACAGTGGGGCTGACTCGGCAGGCGGGGCCAGGAACTGAACCCTGGCCCCTGTGCTTCTCTAAAGAAAGGGCTTAGTCCACTGAGCTATACCATCCAAAGCCTTTTTAAGGAACTGGAAATCTAGGTGTGAGTGCAGATGAGGGCCAGGTGGGTGGGGATTTGAGTAGGGTGGAGTAGTGAGTGTCCTTAGCCTGTGGAACAGGTGTGAGGAGGGGGAGAAAGCAGGAAGAGTGTTTTGTAGGCACTGATGGCTACGTCCCTTGAAAGTTTTATTAGAGAAAATATGTGTGATGTAGAAGTACTTATGAAAAACATTTACTCTTCAGGCTCTTGTGGCATGGAGAACAGAGAAGTTATAGGAGTCAGTGATAATTGTAGTTATAGTAAGTGCAAAGTAGTATTAGGTTAGGATTCTCTGTAGCACTTATGTGCCACCTATGGTTTTGAGGATGTTTACAGCCATTGATAACACTGGTCTTGAAGACCCACAGCTAGGCCTGCCTAGGAGCTTGTTAGCCATAGTCTCAGGCCCCACTTTTGGGTAGTACATGAGAATCCACATTTCAACACAGTAATTCTCAGGTGATTTAGGTAGAAATGCAAGATCGGTGTGCGCTGATTTAGAACCTGTTATGTAAGTCATCTTTGTACGTCTTTTATTTAAAAGAATAAAAAACAAAATTTCAAAACAAGGTAACAGACTAATAATGGTTAATACATTAAGTATTATCTTTAGTTATTCAGAATACAAGATATTAACATTTAATTGTCCAAACAGTATTAGCACAAAGCTTTCTTTTCAGTGAACTAAGTAATTATTAGTATAACTATCCTCTATATATACATATATTTTTTTCCTTTTATCCTTTTCCCATACCAGTTTCTCTTCCCTTTTGAAGTTTCTTCCCATTTTACAATATCTAGACACTTCCAGTGTATCATATTAGAGAGACAATACAATATTTGGACATAGATATCTGGTTTATTTCTTTTACACACATGGTGTCAAGTTGCATCCATTTACTTATAGAAGTCTTCTGTTTATCCTTTCTGGCTGGGTAGTGCTCAGTTGTAGAAAATGACCAAATCTTTTTTTGTCTGTTCTTTGGATGGTGGACAGTTGGGTTGTTTCCAGGATTTAGCTATTACAAACCTGCCACTATAAACATGAGTGCATGTATATCACTGTGGTACAGTGTTTTTAATTCTTTTTCGAAATTACCTAGAAGGAGGACAAATAGTTGGGTCAAATGGGACCTCCAGTCATAGCTTTTTGAGGACTCTCCACACCGATTTCCATAGTACTTGAACTAGTCTCTGCTCCTACCAACAGTGGCAAAAGTTTCCCCACAGCCTTTCCAGCATTTGCTGTTGATTTCTTGATGGTAGGTATTTTTGCTGGGTTGAGATGACAATCTGTGTTTTAACTTGTATATCTCAAATGACTAGTGATGGTGAACATTTTTGCATGTGTTTGTGTTCAACTAATTTGAGAGGTGTATTCATCTCATGCCCATTTTTGGATTGGGTCTTTAAATTTTTGAGGTCCAATTTTATATGTTCTAGATATAAACCCCTTGTGTGAGGAACAGCTGGCAAACATGTTTTTCCACACAGTGGGTTGTCTGTTCACTTTGTCGGAGTTTTTGTTTTTTAATGTGCAAAGGCTTTTTTTTTTTTTTTTTGTCTTTTTGTCTTTTTGAGACAGGGTCTCATTATGCAGTTCAGGCTGGCCTTGAGCTCACTTGTGTAGCCCAGGCTGGTCTTGAACTCAAATCGATCCTCCTGCCTCAGCCTTCCGAGTGCTGGAAGGCTTTTTAATACAAGGAGATCCTTCTCAGTTGTTGATTCTTTGTGATAGTTCCTGTGTAGTTAGGGTCTTATTCATGAAGTCTTTGCCAACAACAGTGTCTTCAAGGGGTTTACACATTGTACCTTGCAACAGATTTAATGTTTTACTATTTAAATCCTTACCATTTTTGAATTTAGGGCAAAGTGAAAGATACAGATCCAATTTTAATCTTCGGCTAGACAGAAGCAATTTTGCCATTGCCATTTATTAAAGAGGGTATTTTTCTTTTTTTTTTTTTTTTTTTTTGTCTTTTTGAGACAGGGCCTCGTTATGCAGTTCAGACTGGCCTTGAGCTCACTTTTGTAGCCCAGGCTGGTCTTGAACTCGCACTGATCCTTCTGCCTAGGCCTCCCAAGTGCTGGGATTATAGGCGTGCTCCACCACGCCCGGCTTAAAGAAGGTATCTTTCTTTCACTGAATGTGTGGCCCCTTTGTGAAAGATAAGGTGGCTGAATATGTCTGAAGTTGTTTCTGCATCTTCTAATCTGTTCCACTGATCTTCAGGTCTTTTTTGTTTGTTTGTTTTTTGAAACATGAGGTCCTGCTATACAGTTGAGGCTGACCTTAAGCTCACTTTGTAGCCCAGGCTGGTCTAGCAATCACAGTGATCCTTCTTCCTAAACCTCCTGAGTGGTGTGATTGTAGGCATGTACCACCACACTTGTATGCACTGTTTATATTGCCATAGCTTTATAGTATATTTTCAAGTCAAGGATTGTGATGCTCCCTGCTTTGGCTTTGTTGCCCAGAATTGCTGTTCCTATTTAGATCTCTTCTGATTGCAAATAAATTTTAGGATTGCTTTCTCTTGTTCTGTGAGATATGCTATTGGGATTTGGATCAGAATTACGTTAAATGTGTGTAACACTTTTGGAAGTATGATTTTCACTATATTGGTTCTTCCAAAAAGCAAGGGGTATTTTCATTTTCTGATTTTTCAGGAATTTTTTTTTCCCTCTTTATGTTATGGCCAGCTTAGCTTGCCCTGGGTTGAGTCTGGCACAGCGTGTAATGCTAGGGCTTGAGCTGTAGTCCCGAGGTTGCCTGAGGTTGCCTAAGCTTGCCTCCAGCAGCCACTTTCGACCACTGAAGCCATCTCGCTGGCCCTTCTGATTTTTCACAGAACCATAATTTTTTTTTGTCTTTTTGAGACAGGGTCTCGCTGTGCAGTTGAGGCTGGCCTTGAGCTCACTTTTGTAGCCCAGGCTGGTCTTGAACTCGCACCAATCCTCCTGCCTCAGCCTCCCGAATGCTAGGATTACAGGCGTGAGCCACCACGCCTGGCAGAACCATACTTTTTGACATAGAGATCTTTCACAACCTTTGTTAGAATGATTCCTATGTTTATGGGGGGGGTGCTATTGTGAAAGGTGGTATTTCTTTCTCAGTGAGTTTTTTGTTTGTGTACAGGAAGGATATTGATTTTGAATATTGACCATGTCTAGCTGTACTATTGAACTAAATCTAGCATTTTTTATAGTTTTTTTGGGTCATCTATGTAGAATATGTCATCTGTGGACAATGATATTTTAAGTTCTTCTTTCCTATCATTATTCCTTTTTTGTATAATTGCTCTGGCTAGTTTGTAGGACAGTGTTGAGTAAGAGTGGCGACAGTGGACATCCTTGTCTAGTTCCTGATTTTAGAGAGAAAGCTTTCTGTTTTTGTCCATTTAGTATGATGTTGACTATTGCTTTGTCATGGATGGCTTTTACCAGGTTGATGTAAAGACCATATCTAATCCATTTTTCTGTAGTTTTTTATTTTTTTTTTTAATCATGAATAGGTTTTGGACTTTATCAAAAGTTTTTTCTGCATCTGTTGTATTGATATCATTTTTGTCCGTTGCTCTGTTACTATGGTATACTGTATTATATTTATTGATCTTTTATTTGTATTTAGTTGGTAGAGTCTCACTACGCAGCTTGCACTATAGTGATCCTCTTGTCTCAGCTCCCCAGTTCTGGGATTACAGGTGTGTCCCACCATGCCTGGTCTTGGTGCAGTGTGTATGAGGGTGGGGCTGGTGTGGCATGTGATGCTGGGGATTGAATTGTGGTTCTTGTGCTTGCCTAGCAGGTGCTTAGACCGCTGAGCTGTCTTCCCAAGACCGGTATCTTGTATTTTTTAATTTATGTACATATGTTGAATCATCCCTGCATGCCTGGGATGATTCCCACTTGATCATGATGTATAATTTTCTTGATGATTTGCTGCATTGTTTGCCAGTATCTTCCTGAGGACCTGTCTTTCAGAAGTTGACTTTTCAGGCTAAAATTACTGACCAGAATTGAAGAGGTCACCAAAAGCATTTCTGTGAGTGCATATTTGATTTAAAGTTTCCATTTGAACATTGCAGTTTTAGATGCATTTCCAGGAATTAGGACTATGTGGAGATATACTAAAAGGTTATAAATAGATCAGTATTGCCACGTGTGGTGGTGCACACCTGTAGTCCCAGCACTTGGGAGGCTGAGGCAGGAGAATCAGTGCGAGTTAGGGACCAGCCTGGGCTACAAGAGTGAGCACAAGTCCAGCCTGAACTGCATAGTGAGACCCTGTCTCAAAAAGGTTTAAAAAAAAAAAAGAGATCAGTATCAGTGTAGGATACATAAAGGCATTAGTAGAAGCTACCACAAAATTGTGTGTAAAGAAAGTAGTTTTTTTGTTTGTTTCTGCTTTTGGCTTTTGAGCATACTGTGGAAGAGAGAATTTGGAAGACCACAGGACAACTTGGAATGTGTCGGAAGAGGGAAGGAGCTCTGCAGGTGATAAAAGTGCTTGAGAGCCCCAGAGGGCTTTATGGGCCACTGTAGGAGGGCGTTGTACACAGTGGAGGAGAGCGGCAGGAAAACTCACTCCACTGGCCAAGGTAGGGCCAGGTGCTGGGGCTGTTTGACGGGGAGCAGTGATTCTGACAGGGATGGGTAGGAAATGGGGTAAGCTGATTTGCTTAGACCAGTGGTTCTCAACCTGTGGGTCTCGACCCTGGCGGGGGTCGAACGACCAAAACACAGAGGTCGCCTGAAGCCATCAGAAAATACATATTTAAACCCATGCTATGCCATGGTGAAATGTTATTTACTGGAATTAGTAATAAATATTTCTCAACATACAATTATTGTTTTTGTGATTAATCACTATGTTTAAATTGTTTGATTTGTAGCAGTGAGAATACATAATGCATATCAGGTATTTATATTCTGAATCATAACTAGCAAAATTACAGTTTTGAAGTAACCACCAAAATTATTTTTTGGTTTGGGGTCACCGCAACATGAGCAACTGTATTACAGGGTCACAGCATTAGAAAGGTTGAGAACCACTGGCTTAGACCCTATTTACCTATCAAGTTTAAAAAGCATTTACTTTATAGGTCTGTTGTTTTATATTTTTACAAAGGTATATTGCCTGAAGGAAAACAGTGCTTAGCCTGAATACCCTAGGTGACCAGTCATCATTTTGATGTGCATTGTTTACTGTTTAGTTTGTGTTTTATATATTATATATAATGTATATGAATTTTATATTTGCTTTAAATTTTAATAGGTAAAATTTTATACAAAAGCATTAAATAGTTGTACCATATGTCTCTTTTCAAAGCATAAATTCTTAGCTTGTGTGTACACATTTAAAATGCATAGTGTATATTTTAGGCTTTGTAGAACTTGTAATTTCTGTCCCAGTGACTGGGCAGACCTAGAGCAAAAGCAGCTAAAAGTGAATGTAAATGAATTCAGCTTGGTCTTTTTTTTTTTGTCTTTTTGAGACAGGGTCTCGCTATGTAGTTCAGGCTGGCCTCGAGCTCACTTTTGTAGCCCAGGCTGGTCTGGAGCCTGCACTGATCCTCCTGCCTCAGCCTCCCAAGTGCTGGGATTACAGGCGTGCGCCACCACGTCCGGCTTCAGCTTGGTCTTAGTGAAATTTTATGGAACCAGCCCTGTGGTGATGTGTCTACTTTTGCTCTAGAGGAACCTTGAGATTGTTTGCATTCTTTCTGAGCATGAGCTAAACTTTTCATATTTGCCTAAATAGTCTCATAATTTAATCCCTGTAACAGGCTCTTTTGGGTAAAGGTTGTTTAGAACTTTTCTTTTCATTCAAATAGTTGTCCTCTAGTAATGTCTCCCAATCCAGTGTTCCCACAGGTTTTTAAGTTTATTCCTCTGGAACGTTAGTAACACTGGTTATTTATTTTTCTTTGCAGGCCAGAGATATTGAATACTTGTTTCTTGGATTACCGATAAAGTTAATTATCTTTTAGTACTTCTAAGTACCTTTTCCGGAGATTTAGCCCTCTGCTATTATGCTTATGGTTTTAAATCTTCTTATGTGAATATTCAAAAAGAGCAGTTATATGTTTTAAGGCATTTCTATTTTTATACACAAAAATTTTGTTTATATAAAGTTAAATTTAGCAGCATTTTCTATAATTTCTGACTTTGAATTCATACATAAGAATTACTTTATTTAAATAGTTTTTTAAAAATTTATTTATTTATTTATTTTTTCAGAGCCTTTGTTTATTCACTCATTTTTATGGCCGGCTCAGCCTGCCCCGATGGCAGGTCTGGCGCAGCATATGGTGCCGGGGATTGAACCGTGGTCCCTGAAGCTGCCCAAGCTTTCCTAAGCAGGCGCTTTAGACCACTGAGCCATCCTGCTGGCCCTATTTAAATAGTTTTATCTACATATTCACCTATGCATTTTCCTGGTATTTTGTGGATTTTATGTTAAGTATAAAATGTAGGTAACATTTGTAAACTTTGAGGGAGCATTATGAGGAGCAGTACTAAGGAAGTCTGTTCATGGTATGTTGCAAAGTTCTTTGTGAGAGTAAGAGCAGAAGCCCAGATGACATTGCGCTCTGCTCTCTTGTAGCACAGGATGAGTTCAGTTTTGGAGTATCACATTCCAGAAGAGGTGAAAGAACAAGAAGAAGAAAGTTGGGTATATTTTGAAAGGGATGTGGAAGCTCTTATGATGCAGACCTGGGACTAGAGGTGTAGGGGACAAGTAGAAGACAGAAGACAGAGTTGGGGAGAAGACAGCAGGCCAAGTGTGACCCTCTTACTAACTATACTACCTTTCTGGGCAGAAGAGACACTAAAAATTCCAGTGTCCTAAATACATAGGCTGTCCAAGCAGCCTCAGTCGAGGAGAGGTACTAGAGCTGATGTAGAGCTTAGCCGTGTTTATCAAGAAACTTCAGGGTTTGAAATGTTAACACAAATTGGGGAAATTTGACAGTTTCATAGAAGTTTAAATGAAGAGGCAGGTAAGGCTGTCCATTTATTGTTATAGAATTCCCCAAGGAAGCTTGGTAGGTATACTGTAGATGAAGGCATGTCTTGGACACAAGGATTTGATTCTGGGTTTATAGTACATTCCACAGAAGAAAATAATCAATTTTTAAAGGTAGCAAATACTTTGGAAAATAGCAAATAAAGTTTATAAGGAATAAAAAGCATAAAATTCCTTTGAAGGTAATTATGATGCACTTAACAATATACACATGAAAAAGTAAGACATTCAACTTCGTTTTCCCTAAAAAGAATAGATAAAACACATTGGTGTTGGATTATAGTAGTAAGCTTTTAATATTGCTTCCTGGCTAAATCTGGCCCTATTTTTGTAAATAGGGTTTTATTGGACTATAGCCATACCCACATCTTATTCACTTTCTGCGTTGTTGTTGCATAACAGCTATGTGGTTGTGTGTGCTTATGTTTAGAGACCTGTGTGGCCCACAGAACTGTTTCCTTGTAGAATAACTTTGCTGACCCTGCTGTAGCTGGTTAGGAAAATGTACATAGTAAAAAATTTTAAGGCCAGGTGTGGTGGTGCACGCCTGTAATCCCAGCACTCCGGAGGCTGAGGCAGGAGGATCTGTGCGAATTCAAGACCAGCCTGGGCTATAAAAGTGAGCTCAAGGCCAGCCTGAACTGCATAGGGAGACCCTGTCTCAAAAAGACAAAAAAAAAAAAAAAGAAAAAAAAATTAAGTTGTTCACACCTTTACTGTTTCAAATCTGAGCTTCTGAGTGTACCTTTTATAGGCCAAAATGTAAAATTATTATGTATGGTATATACAGGTTTTTAGCTACATTATTAAATTTTGGGGGCGGGGCCCAGCAGGATGGCTCAGTGGTCTAAAGCCCCTGCTTGGGAAAGCTTGGACGGCTTCAGGGACCGCGGTTCGATCCCGGCACCACATGCTGCGCCAGCCCTGCCCACAAGGCAGGCTGAGCCGGCCATAAAAATGAGTGAATAAACAAACAAAGGTTCTGAAACAAGAAAAAAAATAAAAGATGAAGCCATAACAAATTTAAATAAATAAATAAATTTTGGGAAACAAGATTTTAATGCCCATACAACATTCTCTTAACATAGAATTTATGAAAGTCATGGTAATTTATAATACACCATAACTTTTCAAACATTCTCAATGATTTTAGTTTTAATTAGTACAAATAATAGTTTAATAAGCATTCTCATAATTACAAACCTGTACATGTGTGTATATATATATGTACATGTTGTCTTTTTTTTGAATGATATATTTCCAGATTCTGACTTGCTGAAAATAACCATTTTAAGGTGCTTCATAATGTTAAAGTTGTACTTCCACCATTAGGATATGAATGTTTGCTTTCCCTGGTGCAGGATTTGTAAGTGGTCTTGGGCATTAAATAAGGAAAAAAGCTGTCTCATAAAATCACAGAAGGGGGCTGAGGAGATAGCTCCGAGGCACAAGTGCCTGCTGGGCAAGTGCAAGGTCGTGAGTTTGAACCCTGGTCCCAAAAAAAAAAAAAAAATCACAGAAGAAGCTGACTCTTCCCAAAATTGATTTGCTTGTTTTATTTCCTCTTTTTGGAGTTGCCTATTCTTATCCATAGTGTGTTTCTTAATTTCTTGTGTAAGTACAACATTCATCTCAGTATTCCAGTTGATCATTTCATTATTATCAATTGTATTTCTACTGTATCATGCATGTTTATGATTTAGTGTGATATTAGTAACTCACTTACCATGTGTTCGCTCACTAGGCAGTGAACTCTTCTTGGTTGGTTACTGTGATTACTGCTTGGTGTATTGGCCAAGCATTCAGTAATTGTTGCTTGGATTAGTTTTTTTTTTTTTTTGATCAGCTAGTGGGAAAAGTAATGTTACTGAAAAGTAACAATTCTTTTAAAAGTTGCTCTGCATATTTTCAGAATCTTATGTTATCACCACAGGTATCTATTTAGTACTATAAGCTAAGAACCAAGTTAGGTATTGAGTTGTATAAAACAGGATCTTATGTAGTTTAGGCTGGCCTTGAACTTACTATGTAGCGTATGTTGGCCTGTGATCCTCCTGACTTAGCCTTAAAAGTGGTAGGATTACAGTTGTGCCCTTTCATGCCTACTTGAGTTTTAACATTAAATAAAGTGTAGTGCCTATCTAGAAATTTAGGGAGTATCTTGGAATTATAGTGTGGTATATTACAGTGTAGTGAGGGATATGTGCTCATTGATATTAAAGATATAGTAAGGGCTGATGCGATAGGTCGGGGGACTGAAGCCCCTGCTTAGGCAAGCTCAGGGACTGCAGTTTGATCCCAGGCAGCACATGCTATGCCAGCCCTACCCCTGCCCAGGGCAGGCTGAGGCAGCCACCAAAAAAAAGATTATTTATAACAGAGGGCCAGGTGTTATGGATACAGACAGGAGAGGCTCTTAGCCCAAACTAGAGCACTGAGAAAGGCTTTCTATAAAAGTAAATTTCCAGCTGAGACTTGAAGAATGAGGGCAAATTTATCTAGTTCAGAGTTGAGAGAAATGAAGGCACTGATGTCACCTACTGAAACAATCTAAGGTTTGCAGAAAGTTAAGTTACTTGAATCCCAAATTATGAGGAGAATGGAGCCAAGAGGCAAAGTGATGAGATAGGGCTGACCAGATTGTGTTATCTCATGAAGGGGTTCCTCTTCCATTTGGGGAGTATTGGCTTTTTAGGACAGTATCAAGAACAAGAGTGATTTAGCACCAAAGTGGTCAAGGGGTTTATTAGACCTGTTTAGCGTAATCAGAAATTGGGAATATGATTTCTGCTACAGGTTAGAGAATGAATTTGATGAATAGTAAATAGGAAGAATTAGGGTGCTTTTAGTAATTTATGTAAAAAGTCATGGTGACCCAAGCCAGCATCATTGGTAAAGGGAAGAGCATTAATGCCCCTCGGATGTCTGGCTTATTGTCAGATGCAGTGACGTTTGCTCTTTCCTCTACCAATCCAATGCTGGGTTGTGGTGTGACTTGGCTTGTGCCAGCTGAGAGAGCACTGCTCTGGTGGGACGCCTACTATAGGTTTGGCACCTCTGTCCTAGGGTTGCGCATAGGGTGCTCTGACAGCATGAAAGAGGAAACCAAAGGGAAAAAAGATTTTTTTTTTTTTTTGTCTTTTTGAGACAGGGTCTCACTATGCAGTTCAGGCTGGCCTTGAGCTCACTTTTGTGGCCCAGGCTGGTCTCAGACTTGCACTGATCCTCCTGCCTCAGCCTCCCAAGTGCTGGGATTACAGGCATGTGCCAGCACACCTGGCTAAAAAGATTTTTTTGTAATAAAAAAATCAACTTCTAGTTGGAGTATATGTGAGAGGAGGAAGTGAAATGTAAGCGTTTGTAGCAAAAGAAAATGGGGTAACCAAGGTACAATTGAGAAATAATGCCCCAGTTTAGGAAGAAGCTGGTATCTTTTGTCAGTTACTTTTTAAGTCGTAGTATCTGATGTTGCTCAAAACGTGTGAAGGTGTTATTTTCACATTTTTCCTGAGGAAGTGATTCTCCTTATCAATAAAACATGAATAATGCAGTGATTTCTGGTGAGATACTTGGAGGAGCCTAGTCGTCCCCACCCCTACTCGGGTTCACGTAGCATCCACTGATCCTGGCTCAGCAGATGTTTTCAGCACAGTAATTTAAAAGGCTGGGCTGAAAAATCTTTCATATCTGGATTCAAATCCCAGCTGCTTTCCTAAAAGTTTAATTTCCCCGAGTACATGTTTTTCTTCTATTTCCAATTATTAATATGAGCTTTGTTTGCAAGGTTTTCCTTCCTCAGAGTTGAAATTTCTTTGAAGTGTAGACTTCTAAGAATAATGTCTGGGCCTGCTTTAATTAAGATTAGATTATTAGTATTAATCTGTTTGATCCTTCACCATGATAAATTTCACTGAATCACTTAAATGTATAGGATTTTAATACAAATGAAGTCTTCACTTTAGATCATACTTAAAAGGATGATTTACTCTTCAGATGTATCTTATGTTTCTTTAATAGGCATGCATTTAGAATATGGGTTGCTCATATTTTATTTATTATTTATTTATTTATTTATTGGCGGGACCATGGTTTGAATTCACAGCCTTGCACTTGTCAGGCAGGCACTTTTACCATGGAGCTATCTCCCTGGCCGCTCTAGAATATGGATTGTTTAGTTAAAATGGATGATTCTTTTTCTTTTAATGGCTGGCTCAGCCTGCCCTGGCGGGGTACTGGCATAGCATGTGGTGCCAGGGATCAAACAGGGTCCCTGTGGTTACCTAAGCTTTCCTAAACAGGCGCTTTAGACTGCTGAACCATCTTGCTAGCTCCAGATCATTCTTTTTTTATTGAACTTGGTTAAGAATTTAGAGCTCTCAGGAGAGTCTGGCTTCTGTAGTTATAAGGAAGAAATGAAGACTCAGAGTTGTAATGGCTGTCAAGAAGCCAGTGCACTGCTGTGGACCCATTGGTGCCTCACTGTCTCCTGCCCCCATTTATTGCTCAACCCAAGCCATCAATGCCCACAGTAAGAAAAATGCAGCCAGCGAGATGCCATTTGCCCAGAGCACTTTACTTTCCATTATCCCTTCAGTTACCCATTTGCCTTCCTCAGTACAGGTCACCTGGCTCACGTGTAACTTGTGGCCCATTCTTGTCCATCACCTTTACAATGTTTAGGCTCTTTCCTGACCTCAAGTTCAAAAGGCTTCTTAGAGCTGCTGGTGGTATTTATAGTCTCTCACACAGTATTGCTACAGTTTTATGAACAAATACAAGCTGGTTATTTCTATGTTGAAGTGTTGAGCCCCACATCCTCTGGCTTTTGTGGAGAACTGTTTGATGAGGCTTTTGGTCCTACCTCCTGGGTTAGCAGTGTTGCCCAGATACCTTTTTTATGTTCCCTTCAATGGCTCTGACTTTCTTATTCTTTATTCTGTTCTGTCAGAATAACTCAAAAGAATATCCATTAACATCTTCCTTCAAAAATAATAAGCCATTTTGAGGACCTTAGGTCCCTTGAAACAGGTGTATGTCCTTTTTTGGTCCTGCTGGCCAAACTTTCAATCCCTGGATCAGAGACTGGTGGCTGAACAGAGGAGCCAGCCCTTGAGGTCAGGGCAGATGCATGGCATCCAGCCTGGGTACCACATAGACAGGTGCTACATAGTCAGGCGGGGTCCCCACGGGCAGACTGGGCTATTGGGAATCGAATGGGGCAGGCAAAGGACATTACAGAGCATCTACTCTGATTAGATCCTGTGGGTCTTTCACTGCAAAGATTTTCTTTTCACACTGTTTGGCTTTTTCCCTCCCTGTTGGGTTTTGTTGCTCATACTTGCTTGTATCTAAGCTCTTAAACAAGTGGATACAAATGTAGATTGGGCATCATATTAATGTTTTTAAGTGTGCCTGCCAGATTTCTTTAGTAGTGTAGTAGTCATCTAAATAAATGCTACAGGTAGTCACGACCAGGCCCTCGAGACAATATGGAAGACAAGGTGACATTGTGGATTTTGGCGGACACAGCTATTCCTGGGCATCAGGGATTGACATTCTACGTAGATATCAATCACCTTGAAAGAGCCAGGAAGAGTCATTAACCCAACTCGTGTTGTGCGTTTTTGTCTGCTTGCTGTCTGACTTGCTTCCTCATTTGGTACTGGATTTAATCAGTTTTACTTGAGCAGTAGCACTTGTAATCTCATTGGCTGACCTTAGTTTGTTCCACCTCATACCCACCTAAGCAAGTTCCCACATTGTCTACCACTTTAGACTTTCTCACTACATGGTTTTTCTGTATAAAAATCCCTAGAGGGGACAGTTTCCAGGAGACAACCTTCTGTCTCAGAAAATTTACTTCTCCCAATAAATACATTCTCTTAACCTCTGTTTATTTCTAAAACTCATTCTTAGGTTTTAGAGAACACGAATTCATTCTAGGCACCTTTCAGGTCAGGCGTTTCATTCCCCCAGTATCATTAGTAGAGATTTTTTTTTTTTTTTTTTTTTTTGTCTTTTTGAGACAGGGTCTCGCTATGCAGTTGAGGCTGGTCCTGAGCTCACTTTTGTAGCCTAGGCTGGTCTCGAACTCGCACCAATCCTCCTGCCTCAGCCTCCCGAGTGCTGGGATTACAGGCGTGAGCCACCACGCCCGGCTATTAGTAGAGATTTTTAAAAATGAGCACCTGCTTTTGAGATGTCTTTAGTCTTTCAAGTTTCCATCACCTGCTCTGTTCTCCAAAACCTTGTTGAACCCAGAGATCATTTGACCATTCCTTTTTAAATAAAATATTTCATTTTGAATGAAATTCTGGATTTTTTTACCTGCTATTTTAGATGGTGTGCTCTTTAAAAGTTTTAATTCCTAATATTTCCTTTGGTTTGTAGTTTTGCCACTTTGTTTTGTAAGACTTTTGTGAAGAAGATATCCTGCTGGAAGCTTAGTGACACATCCTGTTTGCTTACTGAGGCCTTCCAGGTCTGACTCACCCCACAAGTAAATGCTGTCCAGTAGTCATCATCACTGGCTTTGTAAATTGTGTGTGTGTGTGTGCGCGCGCGTGTGTGCAGGGTCTCACTACGCAGCTCTGACTCATAGTGATTCTCCTGTTTCCTGCCTCCCAAGTGCTGGGATTACAGGTGTGTGCCACCATGCCTGGACTCCATTGACAGCTCAGTGCACCACAGAGTGGTACTGGCGCGGTAAGCAGGGCCAGAAATGGAACCCTGGCCCCTGTGCTTCCCTGAGCAAGCACTTAGTCCTCTGAGCTATACCACTGGCCCTTATAAATGGTTTTTGATGGTCACATCTTGGTGATGTGGCCACCTGGTGCCACCCCCTGGAGAGAGGATGAAGTGATTCACTCTTCATGTTTTAGTTGATGCCATCCAATGTGCCTGTAAACAGGCGGGCATTGCAGTTTCAGTTCAGGTAGCAGATGGAGAGAAGGCAGGCAGGCAGGCGCTAGCGCAGACAGGGGAGGGCCTGACTGATGAGCAGGGGTGGTGAGAATGCCTCCAGGGCATTCCTTTGTTATCCAGTAAGCACTTGCAGGCAAAGGTGCAGGCACCAGGAACGAAGGCATGCAGTATCAGGCCTGTGGGCAGGTAGGCAGGTAGGCAGATAGGATTCAGTTTCCTGACGGAGGGGAATAGGAAGAGCCTGCCTGCTGGTGAGTCTCAGCAGCCTAACAAGTACAGTGGCCCCCAGGAGTGACAGTCGGTCTCATGTACACACTCTTGAGTTCTTACTGGAATTTTTGGGTTACCTTGTGACCCAAGTCATGAGATTTGACCCAGATTCCTGCTGCTTGCCCAGTTGTAAACATAGACTTGTGATGCCGGAAACTATGTGTAAGCATGTGTTAATGTCAGAGCCAAGATGTATATGTTTGTGGCAATGACTGCTCTGTGCTTTATATAAACCTTATAATTATTGCTAGTTAAGTGGCTCCAAAACTAGGAAAGAAGCTAAGGAAGGGAAGGGAAAGAAAGCAATCGTAATTGAAAAAGAACAGTGTTAAAGGAAAGACAGAAATACAACCTAGTGAGCCAGGAGCAGGTCCTAGTAGGCCGCAGACTCCCCAGGAGAGCCACAAACCTGGTGTATATATGGAAGGGGTCTCTCCTTGCAAACAGTACTATAACCGCTTTCCATTTCATTCTCCCTACAAGCAAAGTTATCAACTTGAACAGTGTATATAGTAAGAAGTTGTTTCTTGCAAACTAGGAACGTTTCATAACTTTTTGGTAAATGCATTCGGAAAATTATTGGTGTTTCTGGTAAACTACACACATGATTCAACTCATCAGCAAAAATTAGCTAATGGGTACTTTGGGAGGAAGTTCCAAATGCATTATGAGTATTTCTATTATTTTGTGGGAAAAAACATTCTTGACTTACAACCAGCTCAAGTTACAATCAACCCTTGGAAATGAATTAAGTTTCTAAGTCGAGGGGCTGCTGTATTCAGTTGTATATAGATAACCTGGCCTGGCCTGAGGCTGATTTCAGATTGAGCAGTCAGGAAAAATGACTCTGAGAAAGTGATATTTATTTTTAGATCTTCAAGTGAAGCAGATGTCAACTGTGCAAAGATGTAGAAAATTACTATAGGCAAAGAAAAGACCCAGGGCAAAGATATTAAAGACAATATGAGCTTTATGTGTTTGAGCAATGAACAGAGGGAAAAGTTTGGCAGGCACATGAAGTTAGCCAACGAGCTGGATCTTGTAGGGCCTTGCATGAGGGGGAAGAGGCACAGTAGATCCTGAGTACAGAGAAGCCATCATCTGTGGGTATGCTAGGGCCCAACTCCTAGCTATTGTGTGCCAAGTGAAACTTCCGCAGGGTGAGGGAGAAGTAGGTGGAGCAGTAGCAAGATGACGATTTGTTCAGGCAAAAGACAGCAGCTAGAGAAGACCATGCTGGAGGAAGAGGGGGTATTTTATGAAAGGGACGAGGACACAAGCACAGAAGGTGAAGGAGGGCAGGTCGCAGAAAGGAGCAAACGTGAGACAGTTGTCACTTGTTGATGGCCAGAGGTGCAGTGTATGAGGAGTGCTGGGGGTAGGCAGCCTCTGGTCTCATTTACCTAGGGCCCACCTTCTGGGACCCATCTTCCTTAAAAGTTATTCCAAGTGTGCTTTTCCCCTCAATATCTTAAGTATAGTTTTTAAACTTTATTTTGAGACACTGTTAACTCACGTTCAGTTTTAAGAAGCAAAGGTGCTTTCCAACTTTCCCCACACTCTCCAACACCTTTTATAACTGCAGTATAGTATCACAGCAGAGGTGACCTTACACCGATTGTATCCATATGGTTCCAGTCTTGTGTGCACCTACTTGTGTGTGTGTGTACCTCTGTGGTCTTACCACAGGTAGGTTTGTGAGGCCGCCCCACTGCAGGCAAGGTACAGGAAGCACCTCTCAGAGCCCCTCATGCACCCTTCTTCCTCCTCTCCAACCTCTCATACACTAATCTCTCCCCCACTTTGGTATTTTTGTCATTTCAGGGAGGTTAGAATGAATTATGTGGTATTTTGAGATAGGTTTTATTTTTTTTAATTAAGCACAATTTCCTTGAGTTCATCCAGGTTTTGGGACATCCACCCCCTGAGGGACATCTGCACTGCTCCCAGTTTTAGACTGTTCTGAATTCAGGTTTTTGTGTATGAATTTCTCCTCTCTTCTCTTCTGTTTTCTTCTCTTCTGTTTTCTTCTGTTCTCTTCTGTTCTCTTCTGTTCTCTTCTCTCCTCTCCTCTCCTCTCCTCTCCTCTCCTCTCCTCTCTTCTCTTCCTCTGTCTGTCTGTCTGTCTGTCTGTCTGCCTGCCTGTCTGTTTGTCTGTCTGTCTCTTGGCTTATGGATGTCATTTCACCAATATTATCTGTTAATGGCAGAACTATACTATCCTTCCTCCAGTAGTTCATGACTTTATGAAAAGTCAAGCGGGTGCTTGTGTACCACTCTTTCTAGATTCATTTTGTTCTACTGAACTCTGTTTCTGTCTCTTTACATGTAGTCTTGATTACTGTGTGCTTATTACTCTAACTTTATTCTTTGTTTTTAAAAATTGTTTTGGTTATTGCAGGGTGCTACAAATTTTAGAATACATTTTTTTTAATGTCTAAAAATATTTTTTTCTTGGACTTTAGAATTGGTATCTTCATGTTACCAAGGCTTCCAGTTAATGAGCAGGATACCTTTCCATATATTTTAGGTCTTTAATGTCTTTCATTTGCATTATGTAATTGTCAGAAACACACCCTATGCATTTTGTTAGCTTTGTACTTAAGTATTTTAGTTGTTTTTCTTTTTTTTTTCCTCCCGTATTTTAGTTTTTGGGAGCAATTATAAGTGATACTGTTTTAAGTTTGTTTCAACATTTTGTTATTATGCAGTCCTTGTCCTTCCTTCTGCCTGCTGCCTCCTATTCTCAAGTGAAAGATAGTTGCCTTGTAAATATAAATCACTAAGAAAATCATTAGCTTTATGATGGCAGTTTTCCAAAGAAAACTCTAATCCTGAATTTGTTGGGTCTGGCTTGGAGCACTGGGCAACAGGAACACCTGTGGCATTGGGTTGGGGCTCTTTGTGAGTTCTGTGTGCTGTGAAGGAGGAAGTGTGGTTTCTAGAGAAAGGGCTTTTGTTGTTGATGTGGGTACTTTACTCCTGACATTAGCTATACTGATTCTTTCATGTGTCTATAATTAAAAGCCTGAACCCACGTGAGATCTTTGAGCATCTGCATTTCTATTAAACTTGAAGCAGTTTTGGCTGATCACCCAGAAATCTCATTTTTGGTTGTACAAATCTACTCTACTGCTAATCCACTAAAAACAAAAACCCAAACCAAAAATCAGGGCTATTGGATATTGAAGGAAAAGCAAAAGGCTGAAGGCTGCCCTTAGCTCTAAAGAGTTTTCTCAGCATAATCCTCCTGCATGCGGCTCTTGGGTCTGCAGTGGACCAGAGGCAGCACAAGAGCCTTCAGGGAAGGTCTCAGCTGTGTGTATGAACAACTTCAAGTGCTGGTGTTGTAGTGCATTAGTTTGGGCTAGCAACGAGTGACTTTTGGGCTTCTTGTAGGAAAAATGGGACATTCTTTAAACTGAATTAATTAGAAGTTGTTCTTCCTAAAGGTAAATGACCAACCTTTAAAAAGTGTATCATATGCTATAAACTAGTGTAGATTAATTCCCTCCATTTTGTAGAACTGCTAGTATAGCTGTGGAAGCCTTCAAGTATGCAGATGTTTTCTCTGTATACTTGTGATCTGGCTTCAGAGTTACACAAGGAGCATCTTCTTGGGGCTGGGGCAATCAAGTGCTCAGGTCATATGCTCTTTGCCTAGGTGGCAATTCAGTAATTGTTCTCAGATTGCACCGAGATTAACATAACCTCATTCTCCTCTGCCTGGCAGTGCTTGACTGCCATCCTACACCTATTTTATACTTCAGCTTTCCTTATTCTCATGGAAAAAAGATGGAGCATCATGCTCAAAAAATTAGCAAACATAAAACTAAGTCTTTTTTTTTTTTTTTTTTGTCTTTTTGAGACAGGGTCTCGCTATGCAGTTGAGGCCGGTCCTGAGCTCACTTTTGTAGCCCAGGCTGGTCTCGAACTCACACCGATCCTCCTGCCTCAGCCTCCCGAGTGCTGGGATTACAGGCGTGAGCCACCACGCCCAGCCAAAACTAAGTCTTTAACCACCTTTTCTGAGATTGATGCTAAAGTAAAAGCATAGTCATTGGGACTTAGGTCTCCATGTGTGGGCCTAAGCTGAGACCAGTGCCTTTGATGGCACCAGCTCCCCATACTCCTCAATCCACATCTGCATGGAGAAAGTATTTTGGAAACCAGATGTACTACCTGCTTGCCGATTTGGGCACTGCCTTTTTCAAAAATCACTCTGTAGTCGTTAGTATTCTGTACCTGAGGTCATACACTTGTGAGTAGGATTAGAAAAGTGAAGAGTCATGGCAATTTGAGAACATATTACAGTTGTCTCAAAATTGGCCTTTTCTGTGATGAGTTAGGCTCATTTGGGATAAAATATCTGCTGCTTTCTGGAGCAGCATAGCCCAGATTGGATTCTAGTCCCTTTGGCCCTATGCAGTGAGTGGAGTTGAGGTATAAGCACTACAAAATTTTTTTATTAGTAAATGCTCGCTGTACAAATATGTCCAATTTGATTGCACTGTGGTCAGATAATATGCATGGGATAATTTCTGTTTTCTTGCATCTACTTAAGCATGATCTATGGACTAATATGTGATCTATTTTAGAGAATGTCCCATGTGCAGCTGAGAAGAATGTGTATTTTGAGGTGGTTGGATGGAACACTCTGTATATGTCCACTAAGTCCAATTGTTCCAAGTTCTGATTCAGTTCTGCCACTTCTTTGCTGATTTTTTGTTTGCTTGACCTGTCTTTTTCGGATAAGGGAGTGTTGAGGTCTCCTGTTAAGATTGTAGTATTGGATATGA
>PVJA010030027.1:0-26148 GCA_004027025.1 Myocastor coypus
TTTTTTTTTTTTTTTGCCTTTTTGCCTTTTTGAGACAGAGTCTCGCTATGCAGTTGAGGCTGGTCCTGATCTCACTTTTGTAGCCCAGGCTGGTCTCGAACTTGCACCAATCCTCCTGCCTCAGCCTCCCGAGCGCTGGGATTACAGGTGTGAGCCACCACGCCCGGCTCTTTTTACTTTTTAAATTATTAATAATATAGTAAATCAAATATTTTCCTTTTTATTTTCTATTTTACATTTCTTTCTTATAATAACTTCATAAGTTTACTTAAAGTTGTACTTTTGTATTTACTAAATTTACATACATTTTATGTATTGTATTTACTGAAGCATTCCTGCACTTGTTCAAATGCTTGTCCTATTTTCTGAGTTGTATTTTTTCTGGCAAGTTTTACATAATAAGGAAACACAAAATATTTAATCACTTTGATGAAATAAATGATCTTTATTATTTGTCTAGCAATTTTCTACTTACAAATGTCTTCATTTTACAGTCATTCAAGTATTTTCTTACGGTTTCTTCAAAATTTATCTTTAATAGTTAAAATTTAAGGACTATCTCTCAAATTTATTTTGGTGTGTAACAATGTCGAATCTAAACTAAAATTTTATTTTTTTTTAATTTTTTCAACATTATTTCTCATAGAGTATTATTTTTCATAAGTGTAGGTCTTTTATTGATCTTTCATTTCCTGTAGGAGTTAATTAGAAAGTCCTCACTTCTGTGTCACTATTTTAACTTTCTCCATTAAAAGTTTTGGTGTAAAAAAAAAGTTTTGGCGATTCGGCCTTTGCACAAAATTTGTGTATCACCAAGCACAGTTTCAAATTTTCTGTTAAATCATTTCCATAGGCAGCATCCTCAAGTGCTTAGTGTTCACATGAATTGGAGAATAACTCTGTCAAATAAAAATGGTTGAACTGTCATTGAGCTTGAACTAAGTTTATACATTCATTTTGGAAAAAAAACAATCTAAGGATATTCAAATTCTATAAGTAAACATATGTTTGCCTCAGAAACATTTACCTGCCTATTGCCTATTTTTGATCGCTCACACTTTTGTTAAAATTATTGTTATTGTACTGTTCTACTTTACTAATAAAAATGAGTATTTTTGCTCTAGTGTAATGTCCCCTTGCTTCTCACTGGCCTCCAAGAAAGTCATCTATCAGACAGTGATTTTCATAAATCCTGCTACATTTACGAGAGTTTGAAAACTATGCAAATCTTGGATTTGGATCCAATACTTGAATCCTTCCAGACACTTTATTTAAAATATTATCTTTTCTCCTGCTTCCCTAGTTTGCTCTATATCTTGAAAGCAAGAATTCAGTGCAATGTTAGACAATAAAAAGGTAGTATATATCCTTTATTTTATTCTTTCTTATTAAAAACTAAATTTAGGGGTCCTGAGTTCAATCCTCAGTACCAGAAAACAAATAAAACAAAAAAACAAAAAAACAAAACAAAACAAAACAAAAAAGCTGAACTTACAGTATTTCACTAAGGATGAAACTGAGTATTTAGTATCAATATTCTTTATCATGTTACACAACTATCATTCTAATTTTGATTACTAAATTTTTCACTAGATGTTTTAAAAACATTTGTTAATTTTATTTTATTTTTTTTTTTTTATTATTTTTTGGCTTTTTGAGACAGGGTCTTGCTATGCAGTTCAGGCTGGCCTTGAGTTCACTTTTGTAGCCCAGGCTGGTCTCAAACTCACATCGATCCTCCTGCCTCAGCCTCCCGAGTGCTGGGATTACAGGCATGCGCCACCACGCCCGGCTTTTAATTTTATTAATATATTTTTAATTGGATGAATCTATGTTACCTTATAAGATGAGATGTCCTAATATTTAGCACATTCCTAGCATTAATACTCCATAGAATTGCAGATTGTTATCATCAATGGGAAAAACCTTTTGGAGGTTCTTATGGCTATTACCTAATTCATCTTGTGTATATCAGCGCATAGCTTTGCTCCTGCTAATACTATGCTTGGAATGCCTGTCATTTTGGTCTTTTAGATGTGTATTGCTTCTAATGTAATTTCAGTTACTGCTATACTCTCTTTCTCAAGTAGTGATTGGTTTATAAGAAAAACAAAAGGGTATTAAATGAGAGTAAGAGACTAGGCAAAATGCCATAGGATTGACAGGCTACAACTTTGTACATCCTTGGATTTCTAAATGTCTGTGTAAAAATGTGTAACTGCTTTTGTCACATTCTATACAGATTTATTAGACTATCAATGATTGATGGAAAATACCAATTTCCAAATTAAGTCTAAGATGTTTGATACTAAGAAAGACAGCGATGTTAAGCTCAAGCACCTATGTTATAGAGTAATAGTATCATGAAGCTTCTCTTGTGAAGGGTTAAGAATGTAAGTTTACAGACCAAAAATTAGAGAAAAAGAAGGTCTATAAGGATTGTCAATATCTTCACCCTAGCCCTTCAAGGTCAGTGAGGATTCAGGACATGAGAACCTGTACTGTAACATCCTATAACTCAGTGGTTTCCCAAATTTTCTGTTCAAGGAGATTATGGGACCACAGGGGAATGGGATGAATGAAGTATAGTGTGTCCAAGGAGAATCAGCTAGAGAGAAAACTTTCTCTCAGGCTTTCATAGAGAGCAAACTGGTCAAACAATGGCCATTACTCATCCAGATGGCTGATGCTGATAGCAGTTGTACAAAACACTGTACATTTTTTTTTTTTTTTTTTTTTTTAGGGTCTCACTATTGAGTCATAGTGATCCTCCTATTTGTACCTCCCAAGGGCTGGGATTACAGACGTGCACCACCACGCCCAGTATCGCCAGCTCAGTGGGGCCTGCGCGGCACGAGGGGCCAGGAACCGAACCCTGACCCCTGCGCTTCCTCTAAGCAAGCGCTAAATCCACTGAGCTGTACCACCGGCCCTTGTACATGGTTTCAAAGTTAATCCTGAGGGGATTTGACCTTGGAAGATAGAAAAGTTAAGTGTTTTGTTATACAGGTCTTGCTTTAACTTGCCCTTAACCACCCAGCAGAGAAGTTTAATCACGAGGCATAAGATGCAAAGCTAGATTGGTATGCTGAGCTATACAAGGCTTAAATCAACAGCTTCCAACATTGCCAGTTTCACCAGTAACCTACTGCAATTATGGAACACTGGATTATGTATACAAATACTTCCTCTTAGTCCAGAAAGAATTTTTTTCTTTCTTTACCAATATCAACTAGAAAATTTAACATGTCTACACCCTGTGCTCTGCATAACTATTATGAGAACAATGATATACATTGTATCAATTATTGCAAGTGTACTACTAACATGTTTTGAAACTGTCATGTTATTTCTTACTAAAAGTAATAAAAATACTACATAGAATTAGAGTATTTATTTATTTATTTGGTTTTTCTGAGATAGGGTCTCATTATGCAGTTCAAGCTGGCCTTGAGCACACTTTTGTAGCCCAGGTTGGTCTCAAACTCATACTGTTCCTCCTGCCTTGGTCTCCCAAGTACTGCGATTACAGGCATGTTCTACCACACCCAGCTCATAGATTTTTCTTTTAATATTTACAGATACATTCCATTTGATAATACTTTATTGGTTCATCATTTGTTTTATGCTATCTCTATCAACCTTTGTTTTTATTTTATTTTATGAAATAATCTATGTAGCTTTGAAATGCTTTCTATGTTTTGTCATTAATTGTTCTTAGAAACTTAACAAGTTCTGCAGTCTTATGGAAATAATGTTTTGGAAACTTTTATTTTCTTATGTAGTATAGTGAATATTTCATATATTCCAATTTGGTAGATATTTTGAGTTAGTTTTCCCCACTAATATTTCTTTGTCTGTCTGCTTTGATGAACTTCTCAATATGTAAGCGAATTTTTAAATTTTAATTATAAATATATTTGGGTACCAGGAATTGAACTCACAACTTCACAGTTGCCAGGTAGCTGCTGTGTTGCTGAGCTATCTTGGAGCTTACAAATTTAGATAATACAGTGTTTTACTATATTTTAAAAGCATCATCTTTTATTTATGTGACTCATGTGAGTTTCAAATGTTTCTGTCATATTTTCATTGTATGTTTTTAAAATGAAAATGGCTAAAGCCCCATCATTTATTCTTCTCTTTGGTCCATATATATATTGACTTTTGTTATAGCTATTATATTTTCCTGGATTGTTTATTTCATTTTTTTGTAATTTATCCAACTTTAGATCCAAATATTTAGTTTATCTATTTTTATTTTTTCAGGTTTAAGTAAGTATACTTAATGTTATCCATTTAATCCCACTCTGGGACTAAACAGGTTCTTTATTTTCATTATCATTCTAAATAATGATAATTAAATCACTAATCATTCAATATCTATCACTTGTCAAACATTGCCCTTCCATAAAAATACGCTAAAATTACATTAGATTTCTTTTTTAAGTTTTATTTATTTCTTTCTTGTTTCAGAACCTTTATTTGTTTATTCACTCATTTTTATGGCCGGCTCAGCCCGCCTCTGAGGGCAGGCCTGGCACAGCATGTGGTGCCGGGGATCGAACCGCGGTCCCTGAAGCCACCCAAGCTTTCCCAAGCAGGCGCTCTAGATCACTGAGCCATCCCACTGGGCCCCTTACATTAGAATTTTAATTTTCTCTTAGAACAAAGGATTCTAAGACATTATAATCTTATTGGATATGAAATAAGTATATGTCTGTTATTGTTTATGTTTAGTTGTCTCCCCAAAGCCTCATGCACTCATGGGATGTGGCTTCTATAGATTGAAACTTGATTGATGATCCCTGGGATTGTGTTTAAGTATTGATGAGATTATCAGTGTGGGTACAGCTGAGACTATGGGTGCGGTCTAGGGTGGATATCCTAAGACAGAGAGCCTGAATGTAATATAAAGAGAGACAGAGAGATAGACTCAGCTGTTGCTCTGCTGCCATGAAAGTTGTTGCTCTCTGCTGCCCTGTTTGGTTGGCTACCCCTGCCACCATTTTGTTGTTGTTCCACCACCAGGAACTGGATGCTCTCTGCCCTGCTCCACTCAGCCTTGGGCCAGCTGAATGAATATGGACTGAGACCTCCACAAACTGTGAGCTAAATAAACCTTTCCCTCCTTTATTTTGAGTGTCAGGTATTTGTCCCAGCAACAAGAGAAAAGTAACTAAGACAATGTCCAATCCAATGGTGATCGGACCTCTTTACAGTCTACAAAGAGCTGGGATTCCAGGTGTGCGCCACCATGTCCAGTTTCAATTGCTGTCTCAGTATGCCCTTGGGGTGGGCCAGCACAGCAGGCCTGGGGATTGAACCCCCAGCCTCTGCACCTACTTGCAGGTACTTTAATCAGCTGATGGATTTGGCCGGCCCTTATTGTCACTTCTAAGTTATAATCAACACTGTAGAACAATACTTTTCATGCACCTTTTTTGAACCTATAGCAACTTTTCCTACAGTCAATATCACTAATATGTTTTGCTTAGATCTATTGTGAGATTTTTAATGATGATTTTTCAAGATGCAAGCTTAGGGTCATGCAATTATTTTTATATATAAATGAATGTTAGTAGAAAGAGAGCACCGTCTTAGGGAGGAGTTCCTTGGAGTTGTCCTCATATCTGATTCAGAATAAGCCTGGACTCTGACAAAGAGGTTAAGGAACAAATGACTTTGCTTCCATCATTCTGGAAGACGAAATAATTTCAGTTCACTGCATAAGCCATAAATATCTGCTTACTTTTTTCTTCACTCAGTTTCTTTGGCCTCATAGAATGGAGGAAATACACTTTCTCTCGGTTATTAAACTCTTAGCCAATCTTAGCTTTTGGTCTGTGGATTTGCCTGGATACTGATCCATGTCACCATGGAATTCTGGGAGGAGCTGTATCAGACAGACTGTTAGTCCAGCATTATTTAAAATCTCAGTGTGTATTCTGGTCAGGTCTTGATGTGAAAATTGCATAAATGATAGGCGAAATAAATGTAACTTCATCTGGCTGTATTTTGATAATGTAATTTTCCATGATCTTCACAAGTGTTGAAGTCATTAGGATATGTTTTCTGAAAAATCCCTCCACAATATGTGTTCATTGCTTTTCAATTCCAGACCACTTTTTAGATTGCCTTAGTGACATAATGAGCTCCGGATTACAGTATTTGAGAATGCACAACGTATATATGGGAAGAGATGTTAAGAAAATATATTTTAGATTACCAAAATACCAGAAGTGTGACGCATGCTTCACAGTGACCCTGGAATTCTGGCCATTTTTCTTCATTTATGAGTGCTATTTGCTACTATGAGTCAAATAAGTTAGATTATGGACTATTTGGCAGGACTGTATGGTACTTAGAACACATAGCTACATCTTAGAGTGATCTTAAGTGATCTTAAGTGATTCCCTTATTTTAATTCTGTAACAACTTTAGAAAGATTTTACAAAGGAGAAGAACTCCTGGCAGTACCAAGGATCACGTTCAGTTTTACCTCTCTGTAGTTACAGGGAACACCAAATGCCTCACTTGGTAATCCTGAAGGGGATAGAGACTCAGATTTCAACACAGCTCCAAACAGGGTTGCAGAATTATTTAAATCTCTTCATTTTCCAAGAGCCTTGAGTTACCTCAAAAATTAGGTAATTTGTATATGAACAAAATCACTAGTCAGTAAACTTTTGGCTGGGCTTTTGGGATGTGTTTGTATGGCAGACAAGATGGAGGAGCTGGGAAGAGATGCAGCCATCTCCCTCCTTCCTGATCAAGCACATGGTGAGGTCAGCTGGAGAGGAAATTAAGCACAGGGAAGAGTGAGAGAGGGAAGCTGGGGACACGAGACGAGATTGGTGATGGGGCAATGACAGGCATGCAATAAAGTTGTGGGCATGTTTCTATGATAGGGGGACACTGGCAGGACAGGGTAGAAAGTTATGCATCTTGTGCGGTCAGCTCACCCACTCCAGTATATTAGTTGGTGCCAAGAGGTCAAACTCAAGATTAGAAAAATGAACATCTCAGTCTCTATGTGTCTAATCTTAAGATAAAATAACACATGACATCCCCAAAGGATCGCAGAGAAGGTTTTTCTCTCTAATACCTAGGAGAAAAAGGATATGGGATGCAAAGACTGTCAAAATGCAGGCTAGCTGTTCATCATTCTTGCAAGAATTTGGTCTAGGGTGTGATTTGCTGGGCCCCAGCTCTTCAGCATCAGAAATTGAACAAGAGAAATTTTGGGATCATTAAGGTCTAAATTATAATTTGCCCATTTTTCTCTCTGGAGACAACAGCAGCAACCATAAAGATCTCTTTCTCTCTCTCTCTCTCTCTCTCTCTCTCTCTCTCTCTCTCTCTCTCTCTCTCTCTTTCTCTCTCTTTGACTCATTAAGGAACCTCCAAAAACCCCTCTGAGTAGGATATATGCATATATACAATTGCTTTCAATTTCTCAAGCTGCCTTAAAAGCACAAATGTAGGTTGACTTCAAAACAACTTTTCTTACAAAGATAAAGTGTGACAATTTTTAGAAGATTAACGAATACAGGAGAGATAAGATGAAAATCTTCTAATTACTATGTCAGCTACTGTCAATGATTTGATGGACATCCTTCTAAATCTTTCTCTATAATATATGGATATATATGTATGACCATATATGTATATAATTTACACATAAATGGGATCAAAATATACATGCTGTTTTACAAGCTGCTTTTTTCAACAATACGCCAAAAAGATTTTTTAAGATGGTATACGGACACACACATACACAAAATCTTCTTTAAGAGTCATTTGGCAATCTATTGTGAGATTTTTAATGATGTTATCTAACTAGTTTCCTATTGATAAGCAACTAGATTTCCTCTAGCTTTCATAATTATAAAGATATGTATGTTAGCCAGAATTTCAGCTGTTATGATTTATGTCTAGATGTACAGTAAAGCTTAGACAGTCATAAGCAGGATTTTCTCAGAGGTAGCTACATCTAAAGTTTGTGATGCTAGCATTAACGCAGTGTAATTACTAAGTCAGTACAAGACTTGGTTTAGAGCCTGCCCTAAGCTGGGTAGGCTTGATACAAAATTATATGGTCAGACAGAGCCTTCTGTTATCACTTGTGCTTCACTTCCTTGCTTCACAGTCTTCTGCCCACAATGAACCCTTTCTCCTATTCCATGCCCCTTTGCCATGCACTTCTGCCCTGGAGCCAGTCTACCATTGTTATAAACATCAAAAAACTGTGGGCCCAATAAACCTTCTCTCCTTTAACATAAACTGTTGGGTATTTTGTCTCAGCATGAGTTAAAAGTAGCAAAGATATTGCCACTATAGCATATTGCCAAGAATAACTCACTTCTGATGAGGTTTTTCTTATCTCATGGGTTTTAAAGTTCCTGTCCATAACTGAGCAAAGCTATTACTTGCAGGCCAATAGTGGAGGTAAAGAAAGGCAATGGTGTATGCAGAGCAAACAGCCCACAACATGGCCAGAATTCAAAAGCCAGAAAGAGGAAATACCCAACTCTCACAGTTCCATTTGAGATAATGTCCCCTGCAACTTAGTAACTCTAAGTGAGTCCCACCTCTTAGATGTTCCTCCACTTTCCATTAGTATCACTATGATAAACAGCTTTCTGTCACTGTGACAAAATATCTGAGAAAAACAAAGGAAAAACAAAGGAAAAAATACTTATTTTCTAGCACATAGTTTCAGAAGTTATAGTCCATTTTGAGTTGGCTTCATAGCTTTAAGTCTATGGCAAGGCAGAGATACGGAATGAGTGAGAGAGAGAGAGAGAGAGAGGGAGAGAGACAGAGAGAAACAGACAGAGAGAGAGAGAAAGAGAGGAGAGAGACAGACAGGGAGACAGAGACAGACACAGAGGACAGGATGCAATCCCTAAGGACACAGGACCTGTATGCTTCTAAGTGTCCACTCCCTGGAAGGTTGCTCCTCTTTTAATTTCCACCATCTCCAATAATCTATTCAGATACGAATCCATGTGTAGAGTAATTCACTGAAGTGGTTAGAGTCGGAACCAATTACTTCCCTAAGTCTTCACCTCCAAATATGCTGACTTAGGAACCTTCTTCATGTGTAATCTGGGAATACTCCAGTTTCAAATTGTAACAGTACTGGATACCAAGCTTTTTAGCACATAGGCTCTGGGGTATGTTCAACATCTAAACCACTGAAATTATTACAATTATAATTTCTTATGTATACCTCTTTATTTATGAGTCTCCTTAGGAAAGTTTTCCAGGAATACTATTTTAGGTCATAGGGTAGTGTCTGAAACATTTTGGTACTGTTATTTTCCTTCCAGGTAGGTGTTACTAGTTTATATCCCCAAGAATATGGTGTGTCCTCCCCTGTAATAGAAAACATGACTTGTCTGGAACTCAGAAGCTTGGGTCTGTCATGAAAATCAAGGTTGGAGAAGAGGAAAATGATGATCTGAAATGACATCATAGTTATGGCATTGTCCAGAAAAAAAAAAAAAAAAAAACTGTCATGTGCCACGGGAAATCTAAACTTGTTGATGTCTGGGGCAAGTGTGCACTAATACAAGTACTAGCTTTTGATACCATCATTTTCTTTGATTTAAATACACTAGAGGCTCCTTTTCAGCATCATGTTTAAGAATAAAACTGCGGAATATGAAGATAGCAGTCTTATGTTTGTCACCAGGCCACATGCTCTAAAGAGTATCTACTTGTTTTCATATAGCTACACCCACTGCATTGAAAGACAAAGTTTTGGCTCTCTTGCTCTTTGACACCACCATAGCTTCTGAAGAACCCAGCATAGTAACACATAAAATAGCTGAAGTATGAAAGTACCACCCAGGTAAAGAGATTCTAGATAGATCACCAATAGCATCTACTGTTTGCTTTTGAATATTGTTCAAGATTATGTATTTTAAACTCAATGAACAGTTCATCCAATTCTTTGTAGTAACACTTCTAAACTAACTTAAGCCCATTACTTAGTTTTTGTTTATTCATTCATGTTCTCTGCCATGAGCCACGCCGCCTTGGGCCAGCTGAGTATAAACTGAAACCTTCAGTAACTGTGAGCTAAATAAACCTTTCTTGCCCTCATTTGAATGTCAGGTATTTGTCCCAGCAACGAGAGAAGAGTAACTAAGACACTGCCAGAACAAAACTTGAAGTGAATGATTTAATAACAGAGATTTATTTTTTTTTTATCAGTTATAAAAGCTGAAAGTTCCAAGTCAAGAATTTTCTCTAGAATAAATAGCTGAGGTAAATCTGCTTACGGATAGATTTGTGGTCTGCTTGAGGTGTCACTGAGGCAATTTAAATTCATAAAATGTTTTTATGAGAAGGTAAAAGAATAAATATGCCTTTAGTGGAGAAAAACAAAGATCAAGTTTTGAGGATACTGAAAGCTACCAAGTCTGAGTTGACTGACTAAAGTAGGGCTTCTCTCTCACCTATCAATATATTGACAAATCTGTATTGGATGCCATTCAACTTTTAATTCCATGTACATTGACAAATAACATTCCCTACAATTCTTTAATTAAAAAGAAGCTTACCCTAATGAACGCTTAAGGCAATTGATGTCTTACAAAGACGGTCAGTCTTCAGACCTCAAGAAAAAAAAAAAAAAAAGTGTAGTTACCAAAGCCAATCTAGATATACTTTTAGCTCAAAGTGAGACATATGTTATAGTAGATCAAGATAATCCATGCTCATGAAGAAAAACCCTGTGGAAACCTACAGATGCAAATGTTTTAGATGAGATTCCCTAGGAACTGAGACCAAGATAATAATTCTTAAACTGCTTTGCTCAGAAGCAATATCTGATGGAGTGAGAAAATCAGAACAGGACAGTAATAATGTAGTTTCAGGTGAAGGTGCGCCTTAATTTGGTCCATGGAGAGCTCAGAAGTTGGGCAGTTTCAACGACGTTCAACCTTCAAGAAAAGTGGATGAGCTTTTGTAGCCCAATGTCATTGTATGTGAAGTGTCCCAACATCATTTCTGCTTGAAGCATTCATGCTAGCTGAAGGGAGTTCTTCAAAGAAACATTCAGCAATAGCAAAAGTTAACCACGCTCACCACTGCAGGACACGGGTACACAGACTGTGAAAAAAAATCAGCTGAGACCTCAGAAGAGCTTATTACAAGATATCTCTTGCATTGAGCAGATTTACTTTATCTTCTCCTTGAAGCCATGGACTTTGGGCATACTTTCTGTAGGATACTGGTTAGTCAGATTTGACATATATATATATATATATATATACAGTACATATACCAAGAGTGTTAATCATACAAAGTGAAGCTCCTACTGTTGCAGTTTGTCATGAGGCTACAACTGGCCTTCATTTTTCTCCATTCTTATTCATTCCATACATACTTTCGAACTCCACTAGCTCTTCAGCTAGTAGAGATAGTTTGCTTCGCGATAGGAGAATCATTTCCTCAAACCCTGCCTGTAGCTCCATTTCCTTATTAGATTAAGAATGCTATACTTCGATATACAGAATATGAAGTATACAAAAAGAATTCCAAGACGTATTTCAGTGGATTGCCTACTGTCAGACATGTTGCTTCTTGCCCCTATTTGTAGCTGCCATTCTCCATGCTCAAGACAATCAAAGTTAATTATGTCTGTTGTTAAAATAAATCCTTTCTTGGGCTACTGGTCCACAAATGCAGCTTTAACTTTAGTAGCAGTAGTCTTACTGTGCTTCCTAGTGAAACCTATTGCTTCAGAGGACCAAAATCTCCAGGCTCACTGACAGTTAAGATGCAAGCATGAGCAATGCTTAAGAAGTGCTGTGCCATCTTCTGTCCATTGGTTACTGGGCCAATACATGATGTTAAGTGGGGAAGAACAACCTATTGTAGACACATTGATTGAATTCTCTCTCTCTCTCTCTCTCTCTCTCTCTCTCTCTCTCTCTCTCTCTCTCTCCCTCTCACTCTCTCACCCTCTCGCTCTCGCTCTCGCTCTCACTCTCTCTCCCCAACTCAGCTTACTCTGAGGGTGGGGCAGGCACAGCATGTGGTACTAGGCATCAAACCATGGTACCCTGAGCCTACCTAAGCTTCCCGAAGCAGGCATTTTAGGATTCTATAATATCCAATACAAGAGCTTCTGAAGAGCACATAATAGTAACACAAAATAGCTGAGGTATAAAAATACCACCCAGGTAAAGAGATTCTAGAAGGATCACCAACAGCATCTACTGTTTGCTTTTGAATATTGTTTAAAATTTCATATAATCTTAGACTTGATGAACAGTTCATCCAATTCTTTGTAGTTACACTTCTAAACTAACTTAAGCTTATTACTTAGTTTGTGTTTATTCATTCAATATTTCTTCAGTATTTATTATTAACCAGAAGTCTCTTTCAAGAAACAGGACTTAGTAATGGAAAAAAATAAATGTTGGACAAATATTTGAAGTATAAGTAAAGAGAGTATTAAAATGCAATTGATGGTAATAGTCACAGAGAACCATGAAATGACATTCAAATTTGTATTTGATGGTTAGGTAGACAGAACAATAAGAAATACCAAGTGGTAAACATTAATCTCTTTGAAGAAAAATAACATTTAAATGGATAAGGCAGAAGTTACCCATATTTCAACATTTTTTTTTCAAAATGTTCTTAATTAGTACTGAGTCCTGGAGAGATTTTTCTTTAGGAAAAAAACCTTTCAAAGACAAATATGCTTGAAAATTGACACATATTACTAGTCCACAACCTCTTACTACAATTCTAAAATCCAAACAGCACAGAAAATAAAGCACATTTTTGTGTGTGTAATTTATCAGGATTTAAAACATACTTAAATTAGAATAAAACTCTTTAAAATTTTAATATTTCATGGAATGTGAATGACTATTTTGCTCATAAATAGCAATGTGCTTGAGTTTTGGAAGTTGAATGTAGTGGTTAGTATATGTACCTTACTACTAAACATCTTTAAAACTTGAATCCCGGGCTAGTGAGCTAGCTCAGTATCATACGTGTCTGCTGGGCAAGTGTGAAGTCAAGTGTTCAATCCCTAGTGCTGAGGCAAAAAAAAAAAAGAAGTACATCTACTCACAAGAATTTTTGTAAAGGGATTTCAGGCCTATGTAATCTAGTCTAAGAATACCACAAAGTCTGTTAATAGGTTTTAGGAAGTTCTTCAGTATAATAAATAAATAAATAAATAAATAAATTTTCTTCACCTTGAAAGTTCCATATAGACTTAATTTCCAGTGTTTAATCTCCCATTTGCTCGCCAATACACCCACTAACATCCCCAGGAAAATTATACTAAGTATGTCAAATCATGCAGTTTAGCAAATATTAACATATGCAACAGTTGCATTTTTAGTGAAAAGAAAAGAAAATACATTATTTTCAGGAAGCAAAATCTAACTTCAATTGAGATAGCACTGTAATGTAAGTTTTTAAATTTTTAAAACATTTTTTATTCATTTTAATGAGAAAACAGTGAAACAGTCTCAAAACAGATTAGTAAGACAGTTACAATAATTAATACATTGCATATTCTTGTCTTCATAGTAGTCATTCAGAGGACAAGATGCAGACATGATATCTTGTCTAAACAGTATTAGTGCTCCCGGCGGGATGGCTCAGTGGTCTAAAGCACCTGCTTAGGAAAGCTTAGGCGGCTGCAGGGACTGCAGTTCGATCCCTGGCACCACATGCTGCGCCAGCCCTGCCCTCAGGGCAGGCTGAGCTGGCCATAAAAATAAATAAATAAAACAAACAAAAGTTCTGAAACAAGAAAATAAATAAAATAAAATAAAATAAACAGTATTAGTACAAACCTTTCTTCTCATTGAACCAAGAGAAAGTAGCTGTAGATCTATCCTAACTATTCTGTACATACATATATTTTTTCACTACAAAATGGACCTTCATATATATCCCCTTTTTTTGTTTTGCTTTGTCAGAGTTGGGTGTTTCATTGCTGTTAGAAAAGCTGTATTTGGAGAAGTCTTTTTTTTTTTTTTTTAATCTCAATGCAGAGCTAGCTATGGTCTGATAAAGTATAAAAGTTGTGAATTTTCCCCCATAGAAAAAATGCAAAATAATTACAAAAATAATTGTTAAAACATAGGCATTTGTGACTAGGGTGAAGTTTGGAGAGGAAGAAGTTACTTAAGGAGAAATAAGGGGCTGGGGAGATAGCTCCGTGGCACAAGTTCCTACCTGGCAAGTGCAAGGTCATGAGTTCAAACACTGGTCTCACAAAAAAAAAAAAAAAAAAAAAAAAAAAAAAAAAAAAAAAAAAAAAAAAAAAAAAAAAAAAAAAAAAAAAAAAAAAAAAAAAAAAAAAAAAAAGGAGAAAGAAGAATGATCAGATTCACATGAGAGGTAGGAGGAGCAGAGAGAGCTCCAACGCTTCTGATCATGGGTATTTGCCACTGCATAGCTTAAGGGACACGTGTCCTACAAACAGGTCAGGCCTTGCACAATTATGAAGTCACTATTGACATGAGAAAGAGCTATCCTTATGGCCAACCCAAAACTTAGGCCTAAATGAAGATTGGTGGCTCAAGTGACAGAGCTTTATTTTTTCACGGATATAGAGGCAGGTACATCCAAGACTAAGGTGCAGCCAGGTTCTACTTATGATGAGGGCGCTCTCCCTGGCTTGTTCATGTGTCCACATGTGATCTTTCTTCTGAGCACATGAAGAATGAGGGGGAGAGAGGAGCAGAGAAATGGAGAAACACTTTCTTCTTAAGAAATTATAATCCTATTAAATTGGGACCATTCTTATGTCCTCATTTAACCTTAATTACCCTATAAAATCCCTATATCAGTAGACAAATTGGGATTTAGAACTGCTCATAGCAAGACGGAAAGTATGTACTTCTGCCCACTGTAATGAATGAGAAAGTTGTTCACTGTACTACTAATGATAATATGAGTTAGAAAAAAGAAAATATTTTCTATAGCTCTCTCTCTCTCTCTGTTTCTCTACAATGCCATAGTAAACTTTATGTGACAATTTTAACATTTATTTTGCAAGCTTGTGGAGATTTTGTTATTATTATAGGTGGAGGAAAGACAAAAGGGAGAGGCAGAGAACAAGGCAATAATTGATGCGAAGGAGCATAGACCCTGGAAAATGGGAGGCAGGATGTGGGCTGAGGTAGGATCTCCTGAAGACATGAAGAATTTGCTTTGGGAGAGACGAAACTGGCAATGATGGAGAGGAAGGAAGCAGATTATTGTGGACCTTGTTCTGGTTTGAAAGTCAAGGAGATAGAATTCACTTAACTCAGCCCATCAGACTACTACTTATTTTTCCCTCCATGTTTTAAAGCAGTGCCCCCATCGTAAACTATGGAGAGGGCATGTCCTTAGCCATTTTACACTTGATATACGTGGTTGAAACAAGTAGATAGACTTCTCTCCAAACTACGAAATGGATAAAATTACCAAGATGAGAAAGTTGTTTTTTCTGCCATCACTTTTGAGATGAAGAATTACTAAATAAAATTCCATGGCCTCAAATCAGCAGCAATCCTAAATGTCAGTCATATTTCAACAGCTGGCCACACCTGAAGAGTCCATGTGCTGCATCCTGATCGCCAACAAATGCTAAGGTGGGCTAGTGACCAGCTCACCTGCAGGAATAGCCTTGTCACAGCTCTGCTTATGGATGGATGGAAAGAATGCTGTGCACCTGGCTGCAAACTCACGCAAGGTGGGAACTCTGCTCAGAGATTCAGGAGGGAGACTGAGAAGCACTGAAAGGATTTTTAGAGCAATACTTCTAGCAAAGTTCTTCCTATACAGCTGTGAAACAAAGACCTATGCGTTTTTGTCTTCCTTTCTGCCAACACTCACTGTGTACCCAGGCACTACGCTGGGGCCTGAATTGCAGTGGCAACACAGGGTTACTCGCCAGGCTTCCCAGGCTTGTAGCAGGCAAGGCTGCTGTTAAATACGCAATCACAACAAAGGGAGCTGTTGTGATAAGGCTGCCTGGGCATTGTGAAAGAGCAGAACACGGGGAATTAAATAGGATGTGGCATTTAGAATCCACAGGGTAAACAGTAGTTAATTAGATGAAGAGAAGGGGAAAACATTCCCAAAACACAGGAAAGCTAGACGAACAAATAGAAGGCCCAGAAGTGCATCTGAGAACAGAAAGAATTCCATGTATATGAGGAAGAGCAAAGAAAACAAGACAAAGCAACAAAACATAACAAATAACTGAAGAGAACAGCTGAGCCTAATAATAGAAGAGCACAAATAAAACTCAGGCCAGCTAAGTTGGCAAGATCCCGGTCTAGGAGCACTTTGCAACTCCGATCGAGGTCTTTGAGCTACATGGAACAGATGCGACAGAGCCAAGTTGGCAGGACAGGCATTTGCCTTCAGCAGCAGCTTGGACTGGAACAGAGAAGCCCAGTCCTAGAGGGCGGCAGTGGGGAGCAGGTAGATATAACTGTGATGCAGGACGGGGTAGGTCCGGCAAGCCTCTCCCACAGGAGCTGTGCCTTTTGAGCACCGATGCACTGACTCCTCACATAGACCTGAGCCTCTTTGCCTAGGGCCTCCCTGATCCACGGATGGGACTGGGTGGCCACTTACAATATCCAGGTGGCTCTGTACTCTCAGTGTGTACCTGCACTCTTTGTGGAATGTGATTTGGGCAGATGACTGTTAGCAAGGTTTGAGTTTTCTCCGGTGAATGTTAAAATCTGTTTTGTACTATTGAGGAATGTAGTTTGGTTTGTAGAGATCGACTATAAAGCAGAAGTCTAGAAACAACCAAGCCTAAATTACTGAGCGCAGAGAACTGAGCAGAGCCACCAGTAAGCCACTCAGCCAACAGGAATGAACACGATGAGGGAGAACTGCATACCTAGAGGCCAGGCTCTGAGCTGGAGACTTGCTGAGGCAGAGATGACAGATGCTGCCTTTTTCTGCCAAAGGTCCATTCCAAACCCATTAGTGCATTGTGTAAGGATGAGTGTGCAAGAATAAGGATGAAAACAATGTGAGCCTGTAGGTCCAGGCCACAAGGGCCACTCTAGGTTGAAGTCCCACTGTATAGCCCCAGGGATAGGGCAGGAGGCTGTTCTGGCTGGGCCCACACTCTGTTATTGTTCTTTTGCAAAAAAAAAAAAAAAAAAATGATGGCAGGGAATGGGCAGCCACTCTGTATCAGAGAAGAAGTGCTTGAAGAGCAGGGCCTCAGGCCTAGCAATAGAAGCTCTGCCAAATGTGAGCCAGGAGCAGGGCAAAGAGCTGGTACTTGTCTTCATATGGGCTCGGAAAAGGCAAACCCACCCAAATCTGCAAGTGTTTAGGGACACCGAGACGTCAGGCAGCCATGAAAGAGATGGATATTAAAAGCAAATTGTGTTTGGCTACTTTAAAATTTCCTACTGAATATCACTGAGGCTGGTGGGATGGTGGGCAGGCAGGGCGGCTTTAACATGCAGGCCCTGCCATAATGCCAGGGTCTGGGAGTTGTTACAGGCAGGGTGGAACGCTTTCATCTTTAATAACTATTTATTAGCACACACTTAGCACTCTGTAGTCCACTTGCATGGGCTTTCTGCTCACAAATAGAGGGCAGATGGCATGGCACTGCTGAAGTGGGCTCAGCAGGCTCTACCTGGCTCAGTGTTGATGTTAATGAGCTGCAGGCTGGGGGACGGAACGTTTGTTGTACATCTGGGCAACCCCAGAGGACTGGTGGGAAACAGCTCTAGGATTCCTGCCCAGCAACCTGTTGAAGGGTTGGGGTCTCAATCCACATGGCTCCATCTCTGGAAGGAATTGATATTACAGATCTACTGTCTTGCCATTGGTAGCCAGAAACACCTGTCTCCTGGAACAAGTTCAGAGAATGTGAGCTTTGCTCTTGGACACAACCTGACCTGAACACCTGTCCACAACTGAGGGGCAGGATCTGGGATATTTTGCAAGAGCTGGGCCTGCCAGGAAGTGCCCTGGGAACCTCGGGCTGCTTGGCTGCCTAGCTCACCAGCCTGGGGAACAGTCTTCTGTCAGGCTTAGCTGAGTTCTTTCCCTTTTCTGTCAGGTCTGCTTTAGAGTCAGAGATACTGGAAAGAGGACAATCTATGTGCTGATAGGAAAGCAAGGACACTGGGGTCACTAGGAATTACGCAGACGTGTGATAACATGACCTGGTAAGGAGGCTGAGAGCAAATAGATAATGGCAAGAGCAAGATCAGTGCAATGCCAGCAACTCAAGGCAATGTCAGAACACAGGGCCCCACAGACACCCACTCTAACCTAGAAAGGAGGCCAGTTAGGAAACAGGGTTCCCCTACAGAGGTCATGAGCTGGAAATAATGTTGATAAGAAGCCTATCGCCAAAGGGCCATTTAGTCTAGCCCTCAAATTTAGACTTTTGATTTTATCTCTAAGCAAACTTATTTATTTAGTCCCTGAAGTACTGTGACTAAATATGTCAATATTTTCATAGTGGGCTATCTTATATAATAAATCACATTCCTCAAAATTACTAACCAGCTAAATGTAAGCATGTGAAGTACGTGATTTATGATACTCTCTTGATACACCGTGATGTTTTAATGAAATGGAAGCAGCCGAATGCTTTCCTTAATGCTGAGAGATTCTGATTATCCTCCTTCACACACACACACACACATGGGTGCAGGCTCACCTCCATGTGCCTCCAGTCATCTTAGACCTTTATCGCGTTTGGTAAAGTTAAGTCACAATGTATGGATACCTCACAACTAAGGAACTCATGACTTAGTTGTAGAACCTGAAAATAATGAGTCATCACCAAATTATCACCAACCTGTGCATCCCCCTAAGTATCACAGTAAAAAGATCATTGGAAACCAAGAAAGATCGACAACCTCTGGCTCTGGATCTGCCATTTTGTCTAGATGATTTTGTAATCCTTCTTTGCATATCATCAGTGAGATACCACAGCAGAGGATTAAATGTAACCCGGAAAACATTCACCACAGGATCTCACATGTAGATATGAGTTCCCCCATTTTTTCCCATTTCTGGAATTCATCTGCTAAAATAAGCTCTTCTCAAACATTTGTAGCCTTCTGTTTCCACTGCTAGAAGAGTATATAATTAATACTGCAAAGACGAAAAGTGATTCTAAATATTGCCTTGAGGGCAGTGATTTTATTTATGGTCTATTTTTCTGTGTCACAGATAATGTGACCTATTCTGTCACTCAAAATAGATCTGAAATGCTCAGATGTATGGGATAGAGTTATGGTCCATGGCACAAATGTAGAAACAATCCTGTCACAAATGAGCACTTACTAGAAAAGCCTAATGATGTGTCTAGCAGATAGGAGGTCCTCTCTGTGACTTTCTCCAGAACATCCTCGAGCAACCCTCAAGGTCCAAACCAAAGTCCCTCTCTGCTGTGTGGCCAGAGATCATCCTCCAATTCAGTGCAGAGCATTGCACAGGCATCACTGGCTACCAGCCACAGCCTACACATGTGTTCTTGTGGTAGACAGGTACCTTGGAGAAGAGATTGTGGCTGTCTGAATTCTATGATTATATACCTTTCCTTGCTTCCCTTCTCCATAACAAAATGAACCTCTCTCACTTCTTCTTGAGTGTGTTGCTCATGAATTGATAGCCTCGTCTTCAAGGTGATGGTATAGGAAGGTTGTGTGGAATCTTTAAAATTTATCACCTTGGTAGCTACTTGAAGTGGTAAAGACTACTAAATTTTATTTATAGAAGATTATTTTACAAATGCTGATGCACACGTGTAGTCCCAGGACATAGAAGGCTGAAATAGGATGAACTCTATGAGTTCAAAACCAACCTGGGCTATATACCAGTCTGAACTTGTCTTAAAATACCACTGAACAATATAAGCATCATTTTGGGCTTGAGAGATAGCTCAGCAATCTAAGAGCCTGCCTGGCAAGCGCAAGGACCTGGGTTCTGCCCTTGGTACTGTATACTGAGCTGGCCACCAAAACCAGGCATGGTGGTGCATGCCTGTATTCACAGAGCTGGGGACACTTAGGAGGACCTCTGCAAGTAAGAGCTATGTAGTAAGACCCTATACTGGGTAAATAAATAAATAAAATATTTTAAAAAACATTAAACAGAAGTGTCACCTTTTGGGAAGTAACCAACTCACTGTGGATGCTGCCCTCAGAAGGAAGGAATGTGGTCCTCCTGGTAGTTTCATTGGTTCTTGCAAGGGCATTGTTATAAAGAGAGAATTTAGTTCTTCCCAGGCATGGTTTGCTCTCTTGCCAAGTGTGTGCTCCCTGAATCTCCCCTGCCCTCCCGCTGTGCTGTTGACAAGGTATGGATGACTTGAAAGAGCTAGAACTATACTCTGAGCCTTCAGAACTATGAACTAATTGAGTCTGTTTTCATTATAAAGTTCTCAGTGTTAGTTATTACATTATTGTTTTGGAAAATAGATTATACCTCCTTCAAGCATTAGGTGTCTAAAGTAGTACAGAGAAACGTAATATAAGACACAGTTGAGAGCCACATGTGCAATTTTAAACATACACAAGGTCATGGCTTTATTTGGACAGACATGATGCAATGAACTTCCCTACAATAATAAACAGTCTACCAAACACAGGTAGAAGAGAAAGAATATTTGATGGATTCAACACTAAAGAAGTAAAAACAGATTACATAACGTACATAATATTTTTGGCATACAAGGTGTTAATTAAAAACATGAGGGTATAAATGGTTAGAATAAATGAGACTTTTCAAGTATGGAAGATAGATGAGTTTAGAAGAGACAACCAAGACTGCCACAGAGGGAAATATATAATTTACTGACATAAAAGATACTCACTGCATAAAGCCAAACCTTTCCACTCTTGTGTTTATAAAAAAGAGTGGAAGCCAGAAATGGACATATGGTATCCCTGAGGAGGTAAGAAGACAGATGCAAAGTAAGTTATGTTCTTGACACAACAGGTGATCAAGAAATTTATAATTTTTGAATTAATAACTAAGACAACTCCAAGGCCAGAGAGAAAGCTGTCATTGTATTTTGAAGACAGTGGCAAAAGCAAAAAAAGGATAACAGGTCTTATGAGAGAATGTCAAAGTTTAACACCTGGAAAAAGCATCATTCCCTTAAACACAAAGACTCAGCTGCCTTTGTAGAATGTGTCCCTTTGGGGTTGTGGAGCCCTGTCCCCCCTTCCCTTCTTCTCCAGTCAGGAGACAGGAGGCAACCCGTAAAGGACTTGAAGACCAGCCAAACTGTCATTTGACCACAAGGAAAGGGAGCAAGGGATGGCTACAACAGGGAATGAGGCTAGGAAGGTTGTCCTGGAGCTAAGGAGAGGTGGAAAAGACAACTATGAAAGGAAGGGCTATAAAAGGAGCAGGAGCCAGACCCTGTAAGAACATCACCCATAGCGAAGATGGGACACAGTAGGTATTTGAGAATCCTGGGCTTGAAGAGCTCAAAATAGAGCCAGACAAACAAACGTGCTGATGTCAGAAGTTACCTTTATGAAAAACATAACATAGCCAGTATTGATTATCCAAAATGCATGCTGTCACCATTGTAGTTATAATGCTGTAGTTTTAAAAACATTGTACCTAAGGCTTCTTGAGAGGCCTCTTGCTTAGAGTGCTGAGGACTTGACTCACCTATGTTTGAAATAACTGCCTGGGTCAAGAGTTTGGTTTATTGCTATCTTCCAGTGCAAAATCACATTTGTTGCATCCAGCAAAAAATACTAAAAATTACTAGGAAAAAAATTCATGAGTCTTCTATCTTTGGTGCACTTGCTAAGCTACTGGATATTCAATCAAAAACCCAGAAATGGAAAGTGACTGAAAGTACTTGGAAATAGTACAAGTAGTATACTGCCTTATAGGGCCACATCCAACATGCTTACATATAGGCAAAGAAGAAGATACACCCAGCTGAGTCCTTTTGGGTAAAAGAAGTGCCAATTTTCAGAAAAGGGATAGAAACGGGATGTTTAAGTTGACATTTCCCTGTTTCTGTTTGAATGTCGAGCTGCATGGAAAGACCGGTTGTGAGGGAGAATTCCCTACCTTCCTGAATCATTCCTTATCCTGCTAATCATTAGAATCTCCCAGGGAGCTTTCAAGGCACAGACCCCCCAGCCCCTCCTCTAAGAGCTCAGAGGAATGGAGCTGGGGTGAGGTAGGGTTGGAATGTGGTAGGCTGAAGAGCTCCCTCATGAGGTTCTGACACTCAGCCATGTGAGAGAAACAGTCTTGGGACATTAGCTGAGAGCAATGTTGATGTTCCCAGTATTTTAAAAAATTCTGTAATTTAGTAGGCATAATAGTTATCAAAGTGGAAGGTAACAGCTAACATTTCTCAGCAGCATGGTTGGTTTGAGGAATGGAGGTGAGCATTTGAGGTAGATTACCTCATTTAATCATGATGATAAATCCATCAAGTACTCTGGTTATTATCCTTCTTTTTATCAAAGATGAAACTAGGGCCTAGAGGAACAGCAATTTGGCCAAGATTAAGAATTAATTATATTGGAAATATTCAAAGCAATATAAAACTCAAAATGTTTCTAAAAATGTATTAATGAAGTTGAGACAGATTCTTTCACCAACTGTAATTTTTGAGTCCTATGGTCATTATGTAGTCGTACTAGCTTTGGGTTCTCCATTTGCAAAGTAGGTGCAGACCAGCCTCATTTTGTAGGACAGCCTTGCCTAACTAAGTTGTTCAGAGGTGGAAAGGGTTGGCTTTCTAGGTTTAGAAAGCTTGGATGCCAAATCCTGGTGTGATCAATCTAAATCAATCTAGCCTATTCAATATAAAGACAACCTGGTTAAACTAAACCAAAAGAAACAGACATTGACCCTATGAGGAGAACTGGACAGATGGATACACTTTGGAAAAGTTGTCTTGAAGACTTACATAAGAGGGTAGCACAACCAGCTGCTAGATGAATAGGTATAGGATTATGCTGTTAAAGTGGATTTTAGAGATTTGGAAACAAACACTTTTTGTCTGATAAAGGTCCCTAAGAGAGTTAGCTTGTAAATGAAGAGGATTCCTAATGTTGGCCCAAATATTCAAAGCTATAAATAAATCATACTTTATTACTACTTGGATCTTACTTATAAAGCATAAATAGGTGTCATTTGTTGAGGGCTAGATTTCTAAGCACTGATAAAGACAGAAGTGGCCATCAATGCCAACATGCTCTAAGTCCACTTGGCTAAAGCCATCATCCATGGTCAGATCTGAGCCACTAAAGCAGTCACTGAATATTTGCAGAAGCACATATAGGAGAGCGGACTGGGGTTAAAATATGTAGGAAGCTTCTCAGTAATGACAGAACCCTTCAGAAAGGCAAAACTGTTCAAATAAAACCTAAAACTATAAACAATGTTATGACAAGCTATGAGAGATTGGGAGATTTTCTGAAGTTCCTACCAATCTGTGTATTTATTTGTTTATTTATTTATTTATTTATTTATTTATTTATTTATTTTTGGTTTATTTGTTTTGTACCAGGAATTGAACTCAGGAACATGTACCAGGAAGGTGCTTGTGCCACTGAGCTATATTCCTAGATAATCTATGACTATTGACTGATCTGAAAGAGCTTGAGCATTTCTCATAAGGGAAGAGGTCAAGCATGAATACTGAAACTATGGTAATATCGTATTTCCTATGTAAATTAAATAAACTGGGCACAGTGGCACATGCTTGTAATCCCAGTGCTAGGGAGGCTGAGACAAGAGAATCAGTAGGAATATGATTTGGGTAGTGAGACCCTATATCAAGAAAGAAATTAATCCCAGCACTTGGGAGGCTGAGGCAGGAGGATCAGTGCAAGTTCGAGAACAGCCTGAGCCAGAAAATGAGCTCAAGGCCAGCCTGAACTGCACAGCGAGACCCTGTCTCAAAAAGACCAAAAAAAAAAAAGAAAGAAAGAAAGAAAGAAAGGAAGGAAAATTAAATGCACCTTCATTTATTTTCAATTTACTAACAGAAGCACTAGTAACATTTAATGTTGGGATAGTATGACATTTTTAGTACTGAGGTATAGAAATATAAGTTTGGAGTTAAAGGGTCTGGATTTTTTTGTTTGTTTTCTTTCTTTTAAATTTAGGGCAGAGTCTAAAGGGTCTAGAGGGTCTCTTTACACAGGTAGGACTTTTAGTGAATTCCTTGTTTACAGCCTCTCAAAAGCTGGGATTACTGGTGTGCAACACCATACCCAGTATTAATTGCCATTATAGCATACTCCAAGGTTGTGGCCGGCATGGCAGGCATGGGAATGAACTCTGGCTTGCTGCACTTTGCCTGAGCAGATGCTTTAGTCCACTGAGCTATCTGGCTGAACCTAAAAGGGTATGTTTTAAAAATATAGATTCTCCTTCATATGTACACATTTCTAGAAACCAATTTATCTAATTGACAGATATTTTAGCCATGAAAATGGAGACAATCATTGACCATTGTGTAGTGTTCTGGTGGTGGAATGAATCTGACAGGAGTTTGTCTAGAAGGCCGACAGTAGATGCTCAGTGAACATCAGTGACCTTCTGAGACTTTCTGAAATGTCTCACCTTCCTTTTGATGATGTCACAGTCTACCAGAGTAACTAGAAGAACAGCATGTGTTGCTGAGGCTTCCAAGTTATGGCAGTAGCAAAGAAGCAAATGAGGTGACAAATTTGACTGGGCCTGAGCTAAATATCCTTTCACCAAAGCTTCCATCTCCATTTTTATCCTCTTTCAAATTACTCAGAAAAATTGCTTTACATTAAAATACTTTTGGAATTTTTTATTTTCTTTACCATCTAGCATTTGGTCAGTGGAATGCTATTTTTAAATTATTTCAGGGTAGGTATATTTTTTTCAACTATTTTTCAAAGTGTGATACATTTGCTTACTCAAAACAACTTTCAACATGTGTTATTCAGCTTTGCTTTTCACAATCCACTTTCTCCCGGAAAAAAAAAAAAAAAAAAAAAAAAGAGTACCTTAGGACTCACACAAGAGAGGAGAAACTTCCACTCTAAGAAAAAATAATATTCAATTTGCCATAAATTAGATGCTTGCTGGCGACTTAAATAACCTGTCAAATAGGAGATTAAAATATGAAATAGAACATTAACAAAATTCAATCTCTCTGGTGACTGAGAATAGTTTTTAACCGTGCTATAACTAAAGGGAAGGCAAGTTTGAAGGCAGATCTGTTTTAGTTGGAAAAGCAAGTATTTATACAATGAAGAGATTAAGCACTGGAATTCTTCACTGTTTCTCCTCCTAAGTAAGTGTAGGAAATAAAGGGGGGAAAAAGCAGTTCTGCTCTGTCTCTCCAGAACAGAATATTACATTTATAGTGCTTTTACTTATCAACATCCTCCAAAAGTTATGGAGGTTAAAGCAAATAAAAGTTATTGCAATGCAATAACAAAACAATCGCATCAGAAGGCAATAAGGGCCGCTGTCATCTTAACTGTGGGCAGCTTGGTTCACTAGCAGGGCCACCTGGCCCAGAGCATAGCGAGAACGGGAACATTCCAGGTCATGTCCAAACACACATTTTATTGCTATTCCGTTTGTGTTTACTTCCCCTTGGACATACACATCACAAACTCTGAAGTGCCTAGGAATCCCCCAGGGGTCTTTTCAAAGTGAAAAAGCTGATTCCTGTGTCTGTCATGGATGGAATCTGAGAGTTTGCATTTGTCTCCGCCTACAAGGGATGCTTCTGCTGTGGCCTCCTAGAGCACATGATTGATACTAAGGGTATAAACTCCACTACTCCTTATGCTGCTGTGGTAGACTCTTCTAGAATGTGTCCCCACACTTGACTGGAGCAAATGTAATTTTCTGACACAATGACAGGCAAGCATTTGTAAGTGAGTCTTAATAATGTTAATGTGGGAAGGGAAATGTTATTTGCTTGTTTTTCCGTTTGTATCTACAAATGTATGGCGGCCAAATATAGGAGCAATATGTGTCAAGCCAACTGGGTTTTTGTTTCTACCAAGACTGTTAAATCCTTTGAAGTTTTACTCCCACCACATGTACTGTTACTATACTTTTTTTTTTTTTTTTTTTTTTTTTTTTTTTTTTTTTTTTTTTTTTTTTTTTTTTTTT
>PVJA010030028.1:0-26147 GCA_004027025.1 Myocastor coypus
TTCTTCTTCTTCTTCTTCTTCTTCTTCTTCTTCTTCTTCTTCTTCTTCTTCTTCTTCTTCTTCTTCTTCTTCCTCTTCCTCTTCTTTTTCTTTTTTTATTTTATTTTTTTCTCAACCAACATCAATCAGAAAATTTATCACGTCTCCACCCTGTGCTCTGTAAAACTTTTATGAGGACAAAAATATGTAGTGTGTCAATTATTGCAAGTGTGTTACGAACATGTTTTGAAACTCTCATATTGTTATCTCTTATTAAAAATAATAAAAAGAAATAAAAAAGAATTCTTGTGACAAGGGTATGAGCTGGATAGAAAAGGACATGAGGATGGGTGGTGGTCTGCTAAAACATTTCTGGCTTTTGTTCTGTGTGCTGTTTGTATGAATATAAACACTTGCCAAAATTCAGTGAATAATGTATACCAGAGTTGTGCAACTTATTAAATGCTAATTGAGTCTCAGATTTTTTGGCTCCATATATTTTTAAAGAGTAAAAACAAAGACAAACACCAAAACAAATAACAAAAACAAATATGGAAGCAATGCAACATGCAATAGTGCAAATGGTTCAGAATTTTCATACAGAATAAAAAATTAGAACCAGCTTAATAGCCTAATGAACTAACGTGCCTGCTTAAGCAGAGTGCAGAGACCAGGGTCTGGTCCCCAGCCTGCCTTGCTGGCCCTTCCCATGGGTCATATTGACACAGTGATTGAGACTGGGCATGGCAGTGTATAACTGTAATCCCAGCACTTGGGAGGGTGAACACAGAAGAATCTCTATTAGTACAATCTGTGTAGTGAGACCACATTGTAGACCCCATAGACCCTGTCCTAACTACAGCGAAGAGAAAGAATAGAAAATTAACAATGGTTATTATATTAGGTATTGCTATTGTCAAATTCATTGCTCAGATTACCATATATAGTTATGCAAGATTGGTTAAATCATTAAACATGAGCTCTTCCTTTCAATAAACCTTATTTTTTGCCCTTTTTATTTTTAAATTTATTTCAAAGAGAGTATAATAATAGCTGATAAAACATTTAAAATGAAACACATTTAGAAGAACAAGATTGGAAGCATTCGACCATGATTTTTGCATTGCACATTCCTGTCCTCATTGCAGTTTGAGCCTCAATTTTAGAAAAGAGAAATCAGAGGAGAGAACTTTGAAGGACCAAGGTTTATACAACTCTAAGCAGAAAGAACATCCAGAATGGAGATCTGTAGATTTAAGCAATTCTTGGAAAAATAATTGCCGTCAAGGCAAAATCATTTTCTGTTCTTTAACATTAAAGCAATGGCAGCTCTATACTGACATAAGTATTGCAATAAACATTTAAACGATTCTGGTGCATTTGTGTGTAGATCCTAACTTTCATTGTTATTAGGGGAAAATTAAATAAGTGGGAGTCATTCAACACAGTACCTGTTACAGTGAAATCTTGGCATATCATGGCTGACATTCCTATTCTTGCCATGTGGTTATGGTTTCAAGAAATATTGAATGCAAAGCTTCCTCTGCTTTCCCCCTTAATGCAGAATGTAGAATATCTTTTGGCTTTTAAAACTAATGCTTTACACTTTCCCTGATAGCTCTTTGCTATCAGTCTGTTACCTTTGCTACTGCAGGGACAACTGGTTATGTCAAGGTCACCCACTATTCTGTGAGTAACTCTGAAATTTGCAGTGCTATATCTCCCATATTTTTTGCTCCTTATAATCTTTAACACACTGAAGAATCTATATTATTAAAATATTACAATTGTATCTATCATGGAGTAGATAGGCTGAGAAAGAACTCCTTTGACTTCCTGGACTGCTTCAGAAAGTGCTGAGAATGATGAGATAAGTAAATTCAACAGAAGGGGAACATTTTTAGGTGACAGATGATGAAATGACTTTTATTATAATCAGTTTTTACTGAAAATAAGTATTAACTGCTATTTTGATCATATGTCATGTATGGTGTGGACCTGATAAGCTGTTAGGCTCTGTGTGTGTGTGCGTGCATGTGTGCACACATATACACACATATTTGTGCATTTCTAGGAACCCAGAAGATCAAGCACCACTGTCTTCACCGTCCCATCCAGTAGCCTATTGAAGCTCTTGCTTTGTGTCTCAAACATTATGGGATTTAGAGAGTTATAGGTCCAGATTCCCAAATATAGCACATAATCTTTTGGTGAAACAAAATAAGTCCTCTGGAACTACAAACCATAATTTCACTATAGAGAAAAATGGATCTGAATGGCTAGCAATAGGGATGCACATTACAGATTATTCTGCAAAGAAGAGCCTGTGGCACCCCAAACATGAATATAGTCAAATACTCCATCGGTTATGCCTTCATTCTACATGCTGCTGTCACCCAAGATGCCTTTCATAGCACAAACCACATTCCTTGCCTGAACAAAGCAAGGGTAGAAAATCTGGCCCTGTGCATCTGATGGGATTGATCTGGTGCTGAAGTTAGAACCATCTTACAAAACTCATTGTGCCTTTCTTTTGCAAATTCCTTGTCAAATGACATCAAGGGATCCTTTGAACATAGTGATGGGAGGGGTATATTTGACATGGGATGCAGACAGGACACTGCCCCCAGAAACTAACTGCTAAACATTCACTGGATAACATGGGACCCTCAGCTAGGCAAAGTTTATTCCATAACTCAATTCCATGCTGACACAGTATACAGTGAGATAGAATTATAAACTTTCTTAATTGTGCCCATAAAATTATCTCCATTTTGTTAGATGGATATTGATCCATAATAAGTATTATATATTCCAAGTTCCATACCACTGTCTACTTCCCTAGAAACCATCTCACAGCGTGAGATTTGATGTTATCAATATCACTAGTAGTAATCATGGCATCTGTACAACTCTTGCACTTGAGTTTAAATGACATTATGTATAGTTACGAGGCAGGCTTGAGCACATTTGTTATGAAATGTTAATTGTCTATGCTCAAAAAGCAAATGATAAGCAACAAGAAGCAAAATTAAAGACATCAAATCTTTTAATTTTTTTGTAGGCAAGGTCATATGAAAATAGAATTACTAGGACAAGATATCATAGAGAAGAATATCAGAGTTCAGTTAAAGACTCATGGTTAACATTTCCACCTGAAAGTCAAAAGGAAGTCACCCTAATATTAACTACTCATTCACATCCACATATAAAAACAGCTCTCACAAAGACTTCTCAACTATTCTTTAAGATCATAAAATATCTAATAATTAACTTAACATAAAATATTCAATAAAACACTGATAAAAATTCTCAAAAGTTTTTAAGCCACAAAGTACTTTCTTTCATAAATAAGGCCACTAATTTATAAGGTTCTTGATGAAATTAGAATATAGATTTATCAGTGCTAGTAGGAGACACCCTCAAAGCAGAAACAGTTTAGTAAGTTATGGGAAAGAATGCAGAATCAAGATGCTAGGATCAAAACAAGATAAAGAGATTCTTCAGATCATCATGCACTAAACATTACACACACACACACACACACACACACACACACACACACACACATCAAACACTGATTCAAAAATTCCTGACTCATCTTACATAAAAAGTATTACTCCAGATACTATATTCTGACTTTCCCATGTCCAGCGGTTTAACACAACTCTCTATCCTTGCCCTTGAGTGTGACAGTTCATTTTGTTTTGTTTTGCTGTACTGCCCTCCATTTTGAAAGGAACTCCAGTTTCCCTTAAATGTTTATTCCTGAGCTCTGAATTCACCTTAATCTCCTGTGGATATTGGACTTTAGGTTTCTTCACTGATGTAGCTCAGGTCTATCTCCTCTCATACCTAGTGTGGGAAGGGGAGATAACCTTACCACATTCAATGTTCCCAGCCTCGTTTTTCAAGGGGAGAGGCCAGTCATTAACTCTTCATGGTGTTAACTCTTGGGCAGCAGTAAAGATGGCTCCAGAGAGAAGTGATATTTTAACAAGTTGTGGAATTTTACTCATCAGAATTCTAGCAAGGCTGATTCCTCAGATAAAAGCTGTCATGGTGAAGATCAGACCACATTTTCCAAAGGGCTGTTCCCAGCAGGGGAAACCATGTGTCAAAGCAGAGTGTTTGAACGTACAGCTTGGAGTTGGATAAAGTGGACAGAAAAGCGTGGTAAAGTCAAGGCAAAGGGAATAGAGTGGGGATTGAGTGAGACAGACAACAAAATAAAACTTTGGAGGAAAGAAGACATGTTTCATGAAAAAATAAAAAGAACATTTCAACTTTCTACATTTTAGAACTCTCTGGATAACACTTCCACAGACCTAGGACAAAGACTTCCTATTATTCAAACCTGTTGAAGCAACTTAATATTTCCTTAAAAGTTATATTACTGCACAGCTATTGTTTGGGATAGCTTATCTAGACGACCTGCTATGTCTCCAATTCTAGTTCTTTCCCCTTGTTACCAACATACAGTTAAACTAAAGTAACTGGAACTAAAAAGTCTGGAAGTGGAAATTCAGGCCATGCACACTGGGGACATTCAGTGACTTCAAAATGCTCAGTATGTTAATGAGATAGTACATTATGTATCAAATTCTAGGAAAGATTTATATCCTTTTCTCCTCCCATATCTTCTCTTCAGACATTATGTATTAGAATTTAATTTTTCAACAAACAGTTCATGATAACATCTTAATTGGAAAAACTGAATATTATGCTGAGAAGGGGAGGCTGGTTAAGTTGTTATTGTTGAAGCTTTAACCAGCAGCTGACTACAGTTCTTTAAGCACAGTGAAGAAGCAGTTGGATCCCAGATCCCAGACCCCTTTGATTCTGCCAATCGGAAGAGACAATTTTAAGAAGTTCATCCTCAATTTATTTTTAATAATAACAATTCTTTGATGAATACTTACTGTGGTTCATAACACGACCATTTCCCACTCCTCCTTCCTTAGGTGCCAGCATCACCAGCCCTGCTTCTTGGAAAGATGGAGAATTAGTCCTATTCATTTTTAACCTTAGCACCCACCGTGGCCAGTTTGTGGACTGGCTGTGTGAAGCCTGTCATGGGCTTCTCAGCAGAACGTGAGGGCAAGTATGAGAGGAAAGGTACTGTGACCAGTAGGTGTCCACAGTGGCTCTGATGGGCAGTAACATTAGCAAGGTCGCTGTGTGGTTGCTTTGTGAAATCTGCCTTTGTGCAACTCTACCTTGATGTTTTACTCGGATGTGACTTCTACTGTAAGTCATGTATTCTTTCAAACATTCTTCTTTAGAAGTATTTGAACAACATTCCATGTTCCCATCCTAGCTTTTCAAGGGAAGAGGCCAGTCTTTAACTCTTGATGGTATTAACTCTTAGCGAGCAGTAAAGGTGGCCCTACAGAGAAAGTGATATTTTAACAAGTTGTAGAATTTTACTCACTATAGTTTTAGCAAGATGATTCTTCGGATAAAAGCTGTCATGGTGAAGATCAAACCATATTTCCGAAAGGGCTGTTCCTGGCAGGGGAGTCAATGTTTCAAAGTATAAAACTATTGAATAATGAACTTGATTTGTCCACCAAATGAACCCAACAGTTCTCAATACATGTTCATTTGTCTGTCGGCTAAATATCTGAGCACCATCTCCCTTTATCCAAAGATTATCTTGGAACAAATCCCCCAATTATATTACCTAATCTGAAAATATTTCAGTTATGAGTCTCAAAAAAAAAACAAGCTCCCTTATCAAATCTTCATTGTTTGATTTGTTTCTAATGAAAGAATGAAACATTTCCCCACCATAAACACTTTTAAGAGTTAGGTACCTCTTAAATCCTGTGGATTTCTAAACTCAGAGGACATAGCACTTTCTTGCCCCTTTCAAGATTCGTCACTTGAGAATCACAGATGACTGTTCAAGTGGAAAGGAGGCAGTTACCTGGCTTCTCTGAATGGGCAAAATCTGCCAACACAAAAACAGGTGGGGGTGAGGGGGTAATGAGAGCGCCGCATGGGGCAGTTAGACATCATATGAATAAGGCCTTTCCAAGCAGCACTGACAAAGGACCACTACCAGAGCCCCAGTTTCACTAAGATAAAAACCAAATTGGCTCCTGTCCACCATAAATGATTAGGCTTAAGAAAGGGGATGCCTTTTGCTAAATCAATGAGTGATATTAGATACACTATTTAATAAGGAGCCAGCTGGATTCTGGTTCTTCATTCTGTACAGTATCTATAAAGGTTGAAGAGAATCAGGAAAAGTAGCCACAAAGTCCATTTACTGAAGAGGACCTGAGTCCAGAGAGTAAACTTGAACCAGAAGCATTACAGTTAGGTTTGTCTTACTATCCTGGCCATTCCTGGTAGAGACACGATAAGGAAGCAAATTGTAAATAAGAAATCAGTGACCTCATTCTGATCAGAGAAGGCCAGGCAAACCTACCAACCATTCTTTAGGAGGTATCATTTTCCTTTTGCTTTTGTTTTTGGTATTCCACTTATAACCATAGCCTAAGTTATAATCTCAGCTCCTGAATAAAGAAGTTGTTCTTTCTTTGTATATCTTTTCTTGCTCTCCACGCTCATCCTGTATCCAGTTCTTACTTGAACACAAATACAGGCACAAAGGCAAGCTTGAACTGTTTTCTGAAGACTCCGTTGTGCTTTCCAGTACTAATGTGTACTAATTTACCCATGCTGCCCTTCTGGGCTGTTTCATTCCTTCTCCCCCAGACTCTTGTACATCCATGAAATGTCTGTGAATAACATTCCTGTGTCACCACGCCCCATAAATAAGTTTGCATGAGTCTGCACCACAGTTCTCCCTTCCTCAGAAAATAGAGCATGCAAAGTACACTGCTGACTGTTAACAAAGGGATAGACAACGGCCAGCAATTCCACATTGCCTGTGCAGCTTGAGGCTATCTTCCTTAGATGCAGCAGAGCTACTTGTTCTTGGTGAAAAAATCCATCTGCCATTTGTGTGGCCATCACTCAAACATGCTCATCTTGACCATGTATTATCACATGTATTTATGCTCAGTGTATAGAATTTTCTAAGTGTCTTGGTGAAAAACACAATGAAAACACAGTTTCTCACTGTTGCTTGCAGTATAGCTTTGAGACAATCTGCTTTACTAGAACATCATAAAACTACATTTCCCAAGCACCTAATAAAATATCGAATATTGTTTCCTGACACAAACAAATCTATAACAGATTTTAGAACTTGGACAAGTATTATTTTATTGTTGGCTTTATATTCTACTTCTTTTCTTTTCTGTTCTTTTCTTTTGGAGTGGGAATTGAACTTATGACCTTGCGCTCACTAGGCAGACACTGCTGCCATTGAGCTATCTCTCCAGCCCCTATATTCTACTTCTGCATTTTTCTTTTATGCATCGTCCACCTCACACAATGTGAAGAACAGTCCCTGGTGACTGTTTCAAGTCTGACGAGTACAAATAAGTGAGGAAGTCTTTCAGTTACCTCTTCTGCTTTATAACTGAAGCGACTGACTAAAGGCCTCTGAGACAGGGCCCCAGGAGACCACCCTGATGACTGAGCTATGTTCTGAAGAAAGCAAAAGCAGGAGTCTTCAGCAGCCCCTTGCATGGGGGTATTCATGTGGTTTCCTACTGTTTTGTGTGCAACTTTAAGGCGTCTTCACAAAAAAAGAACAAATTTTAGTTACCGGAAAGTATAGAGACTTTGTTTTAACACATACAAGGTTTAAATTAATGGCATACTTCAACGTAAAAATTTCATAGGGACAAATGGGTCAACAAGGTGGTAGATGGGCAATAAAGGATAATTAATTGGCCACCACAACTGCCCTACAGTGTGCTGATGGGGAGGGATGCCACGCAGATGATGAGGACCTCAGCCCTAGACATGTTTAACCAAAGCCAGAAGATGATTCCTTAGGGATGCTACAGAGAATGTTCTTTCTGTGAGAGAAAAAGAAAATTCTGGGAAGCATCTTCAGTTGTGCTCTTTTCTCACGTCAACCCCACATCGCCCTTTATGAACTCTATTATCCCGTACCTCCATTAAACTCATTACCATAGATTGCTCTGCTTAGAAGACAGAGTTTGTCCTTCTCGACCACAACATAACTCTGACATCAAGAATGGATGAATTGAGGCCCGGCAGGATGGCTCAGTAGTCTAAAGCGCCTGCTTGGGAAAGCTTGGGCGGCTTCAGGGACTGCGGTTCAATCCCCGGCACCACATGCTGCGCCAGCCCTGCCCTTGGGGTGGGCTGAGCCATCCATAAAAATGAGTGAATAAACAAAGGTTCTGAAACAAGAAAAAAAAAAATAAATACAAAAATTTAAAAAAAAAAAAGAATGGATGAATTGTCGCTTCTCTTCGTCTCACAGCACCTACACCTACTCTAATAGATGATCGATAAAAATTAATAGAAGAAAAATATGTCTGTCTCAAAGTCTCTCACAATTTTACCTTTGAATCTATGTATCTCCTGCAATAACTTATTTAATAAGGATATAAGGTACAGATGAGCAGAGGGAAAACTTTTAGAATTGCCCTATGTGCTCATTGCCAATTTTTTTTTCTCCTAGATCATTTTCTTCTGTTTCTTCCTATCACATGGAAAATCTTCATTATTTTAAATTAAAAATGAATGGAATTGTAAAATATGTGCTTCTTTAATTCAGCATAATTCATTTGTGATTCATTAAAGTTATATCATGTTTCAATTGTTCATTCTAATGTAACTAATATTTCATTGCATGAGTGTATACCACTGTGTATGTAGTCCCCTATTGCTGGCCAACTAGAATGTTTTCAATTTGAAGCTGACACAATAACATGGTTGATAAATGTATCTAGATAGCCTTTATCAAGGCTATATATGTATCTATATACCATCATTTCTTTGGGGTAGATACAGAGGTTTGAGTGAATGATTTACGTGAGAGTATTTTTTTTTCTTAAAATTTCCAAATGTCCCTCAAAGTAGTTGTACTATTTTAGCTTTTCATCAGCACAGTGTGCATACTTCGGTTTGTCTACAACTTCACTACAATGTGTTATAGTCATTGTATTTCTTTTTATTTAGTGTATTAGGGTAGTAGTGGTGTTTCACTGTTGTTTCTTTTGAATTAATGGAATTAAAAATTATTTTCTCTCTTTTATTTTTATTTATAACTCTTCATTCCATTATTTAGGTTTATAGCCCATTAGTCACTCACTTGTCTTTGGGGGACACATTCCAAGACACCTAGGGATACCTGAAGTGACACATAGCATCTAACCCTGTATTTTTTCTCAAATGTCAATACTACCATGAAGTTAATAATTTAAACATTGGGAGGAGCTCCCAAGAAGAACTAGTATTAAAATGAAATTACTGAAAGTTATATGAATATTCTCTCTCAAATATACATAAAAGTCTTATAGTCATCATTTTTGCTCATGTCAGAAGATACAACGTCTACATGAAGAGAAGCAGGAGGAAAGGACTAGATGCTGGGACAAAGTATTAGGCTATTATTTTCCTTTTGATGATATGTCAGATATAAGGTCCTCTGCTTTGCTTTGAAGGATCCTAGGTCATGGAGCCTTGAAAAGTATATGCTTGAATGTCTAGAGCTGACAATGTTGATGGCTCATTAGTTGAAGGCTTTTTGTCAAAACTTTCGATGGTGGAAAGAGTGAGTTTCATGTTACATTACATCCAAGGATTTTATCCTATAGTTTTGTCCTGCAATAGCTATGCTCTAGGACGCATTGAAGCCAGTCTCAGTAGTGTCCACACTGCTGGTTGTTGTGTAACTTCTTCACTATTTTCTTCATCAGTCACTAATTAAACAACTTCATAAGATTTCTTCTATGCTAACACTCTAAACGACTTCGGTGTATTTCTCCATTCATTTCGTTGTATGTTTTGGCAAATCCTTCCCTACCCACCTGTCTTGCTGTGTGAATGATTTTCCTCACTTCCCCATCAATCCATGGGAAACCATTAAAATCATTAATGAATTCACTTGGTAAATTCCTCCAGCAGGCTTTTACAGTTTCTGGTTTTAATTCATCCATTGCAACTTGATGAATGTTATTGCACCAGCAGTAGTGAATGATTTCCAGCACTGTGCTATGCCCAGATTAGGAAATGCATCAATTGCTAATTGAATGTGATCAAACACTAGGCAGGTGTATGTGGCCTCGACAAACCACATAATGCCGTGGTCAAGGGCCTGAAACAATGAAGTCGTATTTTCAGATGAAAATAAAACTTCAGCATTTTCATTTTCATACTTAATGGATGCAGGATGGGCAGGCACATTTTCTAGTATCAATACGTTTTTAAATTTCAACCCTTCCTCTTCCCAGTAGTTTTTCCCTTCTGTGATCTGGTGGAACCATTCCATAATCAAGATGACTGTCACCTGCAAGTTCTGATTATGTTGTCAGAGCATGGGCAGATGATTTGTGTTTCTGACAGTGCCTATCTTCTTCATGCTGCACAGTGTGTGTGGCTTTATCATATGCTCAACATCATCGCCCAACCCCAGAGCTAAGCTATCTTTCCTCCCATGGCATCTTCATGCCTTTATCAGTGTAGGATCTGCAAAGGGCAGTAAAAACAGGGGTGAAGTGTGTAGACTTTTAAGATGTATTGTATAATTTTAAGTATATTTGCATAATTTTATATTTAACCCGTTGTATGATCGTCTTATACTACTTGTCATATTTTCAAAGTTTATTTATTATATTTTACAGAAGGTTCTACAGGGTGTTCAGGGTCTCACAATGAGATCGCACTTGTAGTGATCCACTGTTCACCACCTCCGAAGGCCTGGGATTACAGATGTGCAGCACCATGCCCAGTCTAAATAGTTGTCTCTGTGTGCCCCAGGGCCAGGTCTGTCACTGCAGGCTCAGGGTCAGGGATCGAATCCCCCTCCTCTGTACTGAGCTATTTGGTTGGCCCTATATTTTTAAAGTTTATACTTGTTAATTGATAAATAAATGTATTTTATTTATTTATTTATTTATTTGTTTATTTATTTATTTTTTATGTATTTTGTAGCCAGCTCAGCCGGCACTGGGGGTGGGCCTAGTGCAGCATGGCATGCCATGCTGAGTATCGAACCATGGTCCCTGAGCTTGCCTAAGCTTGCCAAGGTAATTGCTTTAGAATGCTGAGCTATCTTGCGGGTCAAGCAAGCACTTTAAAAACAAGTCTTAAAAAATCAGCAAGCATTGCAATTTATATAAAAATGTGTTACAATACAGGACACATTGCCATTAACTATTGTGGCAACTTTTCTCATTGGTGAGATAAAATTCCCAACACCCAAACTTAAAAGAGGGCAGGTTTACTTAGCTCACAGTTTGTAGAAGTTTGAGTGCATAAATGCCTGGTTCCATGGCAGGGTAACACAGCAAACAGGTATCTCAGAGAAATGGTTCCTTGCAGGCAGAAAGTAGCAAAGCATCAGAAGACAATCACAACTCTCTTTAGCCCTAATGCTTCATCCAGGCCATTTAGGAAGGTCAAGACTCACCCCCTTGATCTTAGTGCTCTTGACCTAGTGCTGCTCCATCAGTCAGTTCCAGCATCTTGCACTCACACTCTAGATCCAGCCACTTCCAAAGAGGCCCTACCCACGAACCTGTGACTGCAGGAGGCTTTGCAGGAAACATCTCAGTGCAAGCCATAACCATCCTTCTCAAGCTACTCCAATGATATCTCATTGCTCTTGCCACTTTCTAAAGCAGTTCTGGGCAAGGCATGATGACACATGCCTGTAATCCCAACAGAGGCAGGAGGATTGCCATGGTACCCAGGCAAGGCTGCACTACATACCAAGAGCCAGCCTCAAAGAAATAAAGAATATAAGTTTACAGACCAAAAATTAAAGAAAAAGAAGGGCTACAAGGATAGCCAATGTTTTGGCCCTAGCTCTTCAAGGTCAGTGAGGACTCAGGACAGAACAGAACCTGTGTATAATATCCTATAACTCAGTGGTTTCCCAAATTTTCTGTTCAAGGAGATTAAGGGACCACAGAGGAAAGGAATTGAAGGTATATAGCGTGCCTAAGGAGAGTAACCTAGAGAGAAAACATGCTCTGGGGCTTTCACAGAGAGCAAATTGGTCAATCAGTGGCCGTGACTCATCCAAACAGCCAACACTGACAACAGTTCTACAAAGCACTGTACATGGTTCCAAAGTAAATCCTGAGGGCATTTGACTGACCTTGGGAGATACAAAAACTACACATTTTGTTATACAGATGTTGCTTTAACTGGCCTTTAGCCACCCAGCAGAAAAGTTTAAACATGATCCATAAAACATAAAGGTAGTTTAGTATGCTGAGCTGTAAAAGGCTTAAATCAACAGCTTCCAACATTGCCGGTTTCACCAGTAACCCACTGCATTATGGGACATTTGATTATGTATACAACTACCTTCTGTTAGATCAAAGGTAAGAAATCTATTGTACCAATAACCATTAGAAAATGTATCATGTCTTCACCCTGTGCTCCGTATATCTACAATGAGGACAACAGTATACATTGTATCAATTATTGGAAATGTACTACTGATGTGTTTTGAAACTGTCTCATTGTAATTTCTAATGAAAAGTAATAAATAATTTTTTAAAAAATAAATGAAAAATAATTTTAAAAAACTTATTTTAGACCTCTTCTTTTCTGAGTTTCTTTACAGTATGTGATCAAAAGTGTGGTGAACACCAGTGCCAAAGGCCATAGAATGAAAAGTCAGACTTATAACAACTTTATGGTGTATCCACATCCACCTAACTCACCAGAACTGAAACCACATGAATCCTGACTCTTCTCCACAGTCAAAGTGGTCGTGAAAGGTCAGTGTTTTGAATCAGTTTAGCATGTAAATGTGGCCACTACAGTGTAAGAAAATAGTCACCAAAGACAAATTCCAGATTGCTTCAAGAGTGATGGGCCCTGAGTGACTGCGTGCAAATCTTGAGAGAAATGAAGATGAATGAATCCTCTACAATAATTTTATTGACATTCAAACATATACTGTTTTTTTTTTTTTTTTTTAAATCTCACCTTGTGTTGCATGTATTCGCCCAATATAGCCTGGTTTTACTGAAGGCTCACTTTGAGGATTAACTTCTCTGCTTCCCCATCTTCTTCAGCTCTGCCCCAGAAGTGTGGCAGCATCTTCTTCCGTGGCAGACAGCCTTCTGTAGTGACTTTCATATTGGTCACGCCAAACTCATTTCTACATTACAACCATCCTTCATTACTTGTGGATGCTTTAGCATCATTCATTTCAAGAAATCTCTTGCTGAAGTCCCTGTACAGACTCAATGCTTTCTGATACAGCATGTTGCTAGTTTTGGATCTCTCATGCCTTCCACCCACAAATTTACTGGCATTTCCATCTTAGATAGGCACTTAATCACAGTCTTATTATCTGTTTTGCAGCTTGGGGTACAACAATGAAATCAGTACATTTTTTTTTTTTTTACTTTTGTTTTTGGTATGTTTTTACTTTTTGCAGAGAACAAAAATAGTTTTAAAAAACACCATTAGAAACCATTCAGAATTTTCAGAGGCATGAGTGCCTGCCTGGAAAATACAAGAACCCTGGTTCTGCAAAAAAAAAAAAAAAAAAAAAAAAAAAAAAAAAAAAAAAAAAAAAAAAAAAAAAAAAAAAAAAAAAAAAAAAGATAAAATATAAAAGATTAAAAAAAAGAAAGAAAGAAAGCACATAAAATTTTACTAAACAAATAGGAATTTAATACTAGTTGTATTGTTGTATTGCATTTTGTTGTCTTCAAATTAGTTATTCAGATTACCAGATATAAGCATGCAAAAATGATCTGAAGAAGTCATAAAAAATTAAAAAGGAGAGAAGGAAACTCCTGAAGCATTAACTTCTCCTTTCAATAGACTAGCAGAAATCTACAATGTAACTATCCAAGCTATCCTGTGTCCAAGCTATACATATGTCTTCTCTTTCTTCTTTCTTTTTTCCTTTCCTTCATTCTTTTGAACATTTTTTAAAATTTTTATTGTTAATATCTTCTTAACACATATTTGTTCTTCACATACATTTGTTCCTAACACAAATTTTAGCAACCACAGTAAATGTCTTGTTCTGTCCTTAAGAATTTTTACTTTTTCCCTTAAAAGAAGTATCTCATGGCTTCTCTTGGACAATCCTAAATTTCTGTCATCACTCCCTGTAATAGTAAAGTGACTGTGCCAATTTGAAAAAGAAATTTTCAACTCAGTTGGGTTGGCATAATGTTACATGTGGCTTGAAGGGAATTACTGCAGACGGAAATCCCACCATGAGTGTGGGTGACATCAGCTAATAGACTTAAGGCCTGAATAGAATAAAAGGGAAAGGAAGGAAGGCTTACATTTTTCTTTGGAAGGAACTGCAGTGTTCACCATCTCTTCGAATACCATCTCCTGTCCGCTAGTGCAGACCCTTCCGTCTTCCATTGCAGACTTCCATTTCCCGATAGGAACTGTGTGGCATTTTACAGTGGGCTGCAAGCCTGAGAACTTCGACTAGCTACCTTGAGCTTCTGATGTGCAGACCGACCCTCAGAACTCTCCACCTCTGGGTCTGTGGGCAGCCATTGTAAACCAGTCTTATGAATACTCACATACTGATACAGCTTACATTAAATCTGTCTGTCTACTGAGCAATAACTGACATACTGCCATTCATCTTTTGGGTAATTTGTAATATGTGTGTTTCTGGAATGCAAGCATTGAGATACCGCATCTGCCAACCTGACACTCTTAGACAGGTGACTAGAAGGAGAATGAGGTGTGTAGCATGAGTCCGTTGGAAAAAGTAAGCTGGACATTCATCACAGGATAAAGTGTGACACTGTCAATTTTACTCGGTCACAGCATACATAATATAATATGCAAATTTAAAGCTATGAATGGATGAGTTTTGAAAATTTCCACTTAGTATATGAATAATAAAGGACTGGTCTATACGTCTTTGAGTTACTAACGTATAACAACTTACTTGTGTTTACATGTAACACATTATCCTTACAGTAGTAGCTTATTTCTGTGTGCTTTATGCTCATTTTCCTTTTTGTCTTTTTTATACATTATAACCTTATGCTACATTGATACAATTTTTGTTTAAATGTACACTATTACCTGTGGATGAATGATACATATTTACCCATGTCTTGCTGCTTCTAGTGTTCATTATTGTTTTGTTAGTACTCAAGGTCTTATCTGGCGTTATTTTTCCACGCCAATCTCTTACTCTCTCTCTTATGTTGGGTATATCTGTGATGACTCCTTTCAAAAGCTTAATGTCTAACAAAAGTTTTACCTTGATATTTAAAAATATTTTTATTCAATATGGAATTCTGCCATAATATTTTTTTCACTTCACTTTCCTAAAGATATTTTTCTACTGTCTTCTTGCTTATATGGTTTCAGAGAAAATATTGGTTGTCATGTTGATTTTTAGTCATTTGTAATGCAATATGATTTGAACCAACTGATTGCATTGTATCTTAGCAAAATTTTCTTTGTGTGTCTTGTGCTTGGGGTTCATTAGGATTCTTTAATATGGATGACTATAGATTTTATTATTTGGCAGCTTTTGGGTTCTTATGTTTTCAAATATTTTCCTTAATTCTTTTCTTTAAGAACTCCATTTAAATGTACATTGAGACTTGCTAATGATGTTTTCATTGTATTTTTGGTTTTCTTCTTCCTGTATGTAATTTAGAAATGTTTGTTATTAGTATACAGTTACATTCACTATTTTTCTCTTGAGAAGTGTTTAATCTATTTTTATATGCATATAAATGTTTATTTACATGATAATAATGTAAATAATTTGTTAATTATTTGTAAATAATGTAAATAATAATGTAAATATATTTATAAGATATATATAAACAAATACTGAAATTTCAGATCCATAAGTTTCATTTGAACATTTTTTTCTTACATCTTCCAAATCTCTACTTAAGAGTTTATGTACAGAAAATGAAGTTATGATAAAATTTTAAAAATATTTCTGTGTTAATTCTCAAACAGCAACACCTGTATAATCTCTCAATTGATTTTTCTTTATGATAGTTTTATATTTTTGCAGTATTCAGCATAGAACCAATGCACACTGTACCACCATGGTATGCCCTGCCACTTTGAATTTGTATTTTGAAATATAGTCTCACTAAGTTTTCCAGGCTGATCTAGAATTTGTGTTCCTTCTCGTTCAGCCTTACAAGTAGCTGGAATTATGGGCATATACCACACTCATATTTTGTACCCTTCTATATATCGAACCTGGTTTCCAAACACTGTGCAGATTGTAAGCAATAGGAATTTACTCTTCATAACTGTGGAGACTGGAAAAATTAATGCCCCAGTGCCAGCAGATTTGGCACCTGGAGAGGGTTCAGGCAGTCTCTCCAGTGACACCATCTCACTACGCTTTCACATGGCAGAGAGTGGCAAGGCAACTCTGCTCTTCATTTGAAAGGCCATTCACTCCATTGGTGATGGTGCCACCTTATGGTGTCGTTGCTTTAGGGGTAAAGTTTATGCATGTGAATTTAAGGGCGGCACAGCCATTCAGAGTAGAGCATCTGGTGCTTTCTGACTGGAAGCTACATATGCAGTACTTTGCTGTCTGAGGTGCCAGATGATTTTTTTTTTTTCTATGAGTATTCTAGGTTTTGAGATTAGGTCAGTTACCTAGAGTCTGTTAAATATTTAGCGGCTACTGCTTTCATACTTTGTTAAGCAGCATCTGAATATTACTTAATGTAGGAATAATAATTTTGTAATTTTAAGGGAGCATTCTGTTTTATACCCAGTGCTTCATGAATTATGTATGCTCTTAGCCCTGTGTGAGTACTGCATATGTTGCCTTTAATTTTTTGTTGTTGTTGATTTTTTCTGATCTAAATAGATATCTATTAAAGGTCAGTATGGTAAGGTGATCAGTACTCATCTTAATATCCAACATCATTTATTCTGGCAATTTCCAGATTTCTCACCCTATGTAGCACTCTCCTTACTGGTAGTCTGTGTAAGTCGATGCCAGTCATTTTGTCTTTCTCAGCTCTCAACCATTTCTTTTTCACCTAAGGAATCCATTTGTCTCGACTCTGAATTGTTCTCTCTTATGGCAAGACCCGTGAATTCTCTTCAGGCAACAGCATGAAATAATCCCTCATCACCAAGTCTCTTTGCACAGTTCCCAAGATCTTGAAAAACATTGATCCATTTATTTTGTCAATTGTAGTCATCTGAAATAGGATGGCAAAGAGAGTCTTGCTATTCTATTTTATTTTAAAGTATAACTATGTCATTATATTTATTCTGGGAATAAATGGTTTGCCTAGGAAGCTGCAAGAATAAGGGTGAAAAGAACTAATAGAATGGAAGTTTGGAGCAGGAATATCTCAATTGTGAGGTGTCTACCCATGAGAGAAAAGAAGAATATATATGTATTTCTCTTCTCATAATTCACATGAAAATGTTTAAGCTATGGAGTTAAATTTAATTCCTATTTATTCATTTATTCATTTATTTTTAATTTTATTCATCTCAGTAAGAAATAAATAACAATGAAACAGTTTCAAAACACATCAGTAGGACAGCGATAATAACCAATAGAGTGCATATTTTTGTCTTCATAATAATTGTTCAGAGTACATGATGCAAACATAAATATTCTATACACTATTTGTACAAATATTTCTTCTCATTGAGCTAAACTAAACTCAAAATGGATTAAAGATCTAAGTATTAAAACAGAAACACTAAAACTCCTGGAAGAGAAAGTAGGAGGAAATCTTGAAGACATCGGGGTAAGCTAACAGCTCATGAACAAAAATTAAAATGCACGTGTAACTCTTGAAAGAATCAACAACTGGAACCTCCACTTGCTCAGATGTTTTTGTACATCGAAAGAAATTACCAACAGGGTGAAAAGACAACCCACAAATTTGGAAAAAATATTAATAAGTAATTCATATTTACAATCATTTTATTTTGAATATTCTATGTATAAACTGGGTCTCTGACTTTAGGTAGAGTATGAATACTGTTATGCATTTTCAAAGATCTGTGTTTTTCCATTGGTTTTTGTTCTATTTGGAGTCCAAGTCCCCCTCAGCCTTGCCAAACTTTTATATTTAGCAGAAATGTTATTTTCTCTGTGATGACTTCCACCTATGTCCACTGATGAAAATGATTTGCATCCCTTCTACATTCTGATAGTTATTTGTGTACATCCAGTTCACCTTATTCTACATATGTATCACTTATGTGTTTGTGACAGACTAAAACCACATTAGTACAGGAACTGCCTCTGAGAGTAACTTTTGACTGAGATTCACAGTACTTTTTTGAAGCAGTATATCTCTATTATTCTGTTGTGTACTAAAGTATTTCCCATCTATTAACCTTTTTATTCCTCACCTTTTTACTAAATTTAATCCTTTGAAATGCTAGGATGCTCACTTGGTGCAGTCTCATAAAGCTATTTAAGTAATGAATCACCTTTACCAATTTGTCATTCCCTATACCGTGCCCTATGGTTTCAATCCTAGCTATTCGTGAGAATTTCTCACCCTTGCCTTAAGAAATCAAAATTTCCCAATAATTGCTAGTAATATGTATTTTTAAGTTACCACCAGGGTACTTCTAGTTATTGACAGATGTCTGAATTTGTTCATAGCTATTAGTGTTAAAATACAGGATTGCTTTCCTGGACTGAAACATTTTGGGAAAGTTTGTTGATACATCAAATTTCATGATTTATAATAGAAACAAGATGATAGAAGGACAAAAGATTTGTTCTCACTTCAGCAGCACATATACTAAAATTAGAAAGAGAAAAGTTTTAGATGCATGCATAAGAATTATTATTACTATTATTGTATTTTTAGGGAAGAGATTACAGGTTCTTCAGGGTCTCATTACTAGATTAGACTCCTAATGATATGCCAGCAGCCCAATCTCAATTGCTGTCTGCGTACCCCAGGGGCGAGGCCCACATGGCAGGCCTGGGGATCAAACTCCCAGCCCCTGCACCTGCTTGAACTTTAATCTCCTGAGCTATTTGGCTGGCCCACACATGTAAGAATTAATACAGGTTCGTATTCTCTATCTCTTGTCTAGAATGTGGAAGAAATAAAGGTGTCTGTATTTTTGAAGGAAAGAAACACCTGAATGATAGGTACCTTTCTTGTTTGAATAAATGAACCTATTAAGAATTAAAAAATTAATTATAGATCATGGTGCTCCTCCGCCCCTTCATTCTTCTTTTGCTATTTTCTAGGTATTGCATCCCATAATTTGGCTGCAATAAAAAGTGACTGTTCAGAGCATGTTCACAGGGCTGGCACACTCATTTGCATGCAGCTGACACTTCAGCCCAGAGCATTCTCTCCCTCTTCCTGGTTCTCCTGCCTGCCTCCCTCCCCTTCTCAGTAGAGCCCTGATGAGATGTGACTACAGAAAACACAAGAGCATTTCCTGGAGATTTACCAAGGTCCAGAAGGAAAGCTCAAAGGGAAAGAAACAACAGAAAAGGGGAATTATGGAGGGAAGAAAGTTTCTAAGCTGATCATTTGCAAATGTCAGCTCCATTCTCCAGCAGCTCTAGAGACTGTTAAGCAAACCTGTTTCTAATGAACACAACAAGAGCCATTTGAATCCTCTTGACTTGAGCCAGTCACATTGAGCAGATCACCCAGTCTATCTTCTGTTATCCTCAGAGGGAGCTCGGGCCTCATAGCATCATTTCAATTTCAGCTTCAAATGGTCCAAACTGTGTGCTGTCTTGGGCTTCAGTTGGATTCAATGGGAAAACAATGTCCAGAGGGCTAACAAATTTTCCCCATTATATTGTATAATTCTATGTGTTTTTCCCATTTCTGTCTCTTAGAATTTTGGGTTTCAGCAGCCAACTAGTCTTCTTCTTTTTTTTTTTTTTTTTTTTTTTTTTTTTTTTTTTTTTTTTTTTTTTTTTTTTTTTTTTTTTTTTTTTTTTTTTTTTTTTTTTTTTTTTTTTTTTTTTTTTTTTTTTTTTTTTTTTTTTTTTTTTTTTTTTTTTTTATGGCCGGCTCAGCCCGCCCCAAGGGCAAGGCCGGCACAGCATGTGGCGCTGGGGATCAAACCGCAAACCGGGTCCCTGAAGCCGCCCAAGCTTCCAAGCAGGCGCTTTAGACCACTGAGCCATCCCACCAGTCTAGTCTTCATTATTTATCAACAAAGGGAAAGAAGCAGAGCAGAAATGAGTAGACAGTAGACCTGGTTGTCATCTCTGCTTCAACACGCAGCCATTGCCTTTTCTCAGGTAAGGCACGACTTCTCTAGGCTGCTGATTGTGTGTCTATAAAAAACAAGGCAGAATTTCTTCTAATCCACAATGTTTTTTTTAGGCTGGGGAAATACTTCAAGGGCATAAGCTCCCACTTGACAAGCTCAAGGTCCTGAGTTCAATCCCCAATACTGCAAAACAAACAAACAAAGCCAAACAATGTTTTCTTAAAGAATGAAAGAAAAGATATATCTTAAAATATAATGAAGTATATGAAAATAATATGAAATTCACACACACTAAAGCATTACGGGGGCTGGGGATTTAGCTCAGCAGCACAATGCCCAGGGTCAATTCTAAGGACCAAAATAAATAAATAAATAAATAAGCCTTTATGAAGTCACAAGTTAGTATAATTATTGGGCATAAAGGTCTCCATGTATGTTTGGCCTCTGTCCTTATTGAATTCTCTGTTTAATTGCATTTTATAAATCAGAAAATAATATTGTATTTTTCAGCATTACTTGAGTGTGCTCATCATTCCTATAGATGTGTTTTTTCCAGAACCGGGAATAAAACTCAGGACTTTGCATTTGCCACCCCAGGCACTTATGCCCCTGAGCTATCTCCCTGGTCCAGTAATCATTCTTTTAGTTAGTTCCTTCAATTCATAAATCCCTCTGATCACTCTGAATTCTCTCTCCTTTGCCATTATATATCTGATCCTGAGGAGAACACTGAACAAGAATATTACATAGAGCACGGGGCTGATGAGATTCTCTATTACTTTTGTTTGAAGATGCTACTTTTGCAGAACCAGTTTATAAACACTTATCTTATTTAACTGCTACTCTTGTTATTACTTTTCCCAAATAAAAAACTTCTAGTGTTTTTCCAGGATCAAAATGTTTGTAAATAAATAAATGGATAAGATATCTTATCCATCTGTCGGAGGGATCTTGCCTTCTTAAATTTGGGAAATCATTTAGACATGTAAGTGAAAATTCACATAATCTTTTGCTGAATAAATATTAGGAGAATGGCTTACCAAGAATATTACATTCTCCTACTAGCAAACTTGGAATTTCTTTAAAAACCACATGGCTTTTAAAAACCATGTGGCATTTATTTATTTATTTATTTATTTATTTATTTATTTATTTATACTAGGAATCAAACTCAGGACTTGATGCTTGCCAAGCAGGCATTGCACCACTGAGCTAAATCCCTGGTCCAAAGCACCATATGACTTCAACAATCTTATTGGCTGAATGCTGCTTAAAGAACCTGAGGTGATAATGCTCCATCTAAACAACTTTGGACTACAATAGAAAAATCAGCAAAGATTAAGGAAAAGAAGGAGAGGAGAAGGAAAAATGAATGAAAAGGGAAGCTACAAAATACCAGGCAAAATGTTGAGGCTCATATGTATCATATTGCTATTGATTGGCTCAGAAGAATATTTGTGATAAAAGTAGATTGACAGTATTAATTTTTAAGTCAAAATTTCTTTCTTTCTTTCTTTCTTCCTTTCTTTATTTTTTAACTGGGAATTGAACTCAGGATCTTGCACTTGCCAGGTAGGCACGTAAGTTGCTGAGCTATCTCCCCAGCCTAGTTTTTTAAAAATAGGCCATTCTGAACCCCAATTGATAATACCTGCAGTTGTTAATAATGGACAGGTCACCGAGATTTTCAAGTTCAAAAGTATGTGCTTGAGGATGCAGAAGAAGGAGCGGTAATTTATGAACTTATATAAGATTGTGAAGGAGGAATAACACTGCTACTTTACTCTCCAGAAAAAAAAAAAATCTTCCCAATCTTGAAATATTTCCATATTTCAATTTATTTAATGACACACATCAATAGAATCACATTCAGCATATTCCTGAGAAAATATTGGTTGGTATTCCTTTCTATCAAATTATAGTGCTTTGCTTTTATGTGTGGTCAGCATGTTGGAAGTGGAAGAAAACTTTCTGAATACTGCATAGACCAAACAAAGCTCTCCTGGGGACTGACAACTTGAAATCTCTATTTTGTAGCATGCAATTTAGCATCTTTCAGCTTGGTTCTGTGAAGTTCCTGGTTGCTTTTTTAGTTGAACATTATTTTCTTGTCAATTAAAGATTGTGCAAGAAGTGTCATCTTATCATTGATTACAGTTTCTCCCACATCCAGTACTGAAGCTAATAAATACTGAAGGATTAGTTTCCTGCTATGTGACAACACAAGTTATGAAAGTCAGAATACAAGAAGGAAATATTTGCATATGGTGGAAGGGATAGAAAATAATAATTTCTCATAACACCCCACAGGGAATGATGGAAAAATATCATCGGGAAAAATCTTTTGTATAAAAATAACAGAAGTATGGGAGTGAGAGAGTGTACTGTTTTATAAAAAGTGTGCTAGAACAAACTTTGGGGGAAGAAATGATGTTAGAAATAGCCTTGCTATAATACTACAAGAAAACCTGAAGTTAACTGGATGACAGAGGGAAAGCAAGAAAGTGGGAGGGAAAAGAAAAGCCAGTAAGGATGACAAAGCAGAGAAGAAAGAGAAGAGATGACCTAATATCTGAGAGGTGACTCCAGAATATTTTACAGGCTCATGCAAGCAAAAGGGCTGTGTTGCAGGATATTTGGCTCAGAATGGCCTGAAAAACTGAATTTCTCCAGTCTTCCCAACTCTATTCCATGGCTTCAGACTAACAATCTGAATTAAGTTGTGAAAAATATTTTCATGACAGACATTGGCAGATTCTACAAAAATAAATAAACAAACCTTTCATTTCTATCTGAAAACTTCTTCCCAGTAGACTGTTATGTACTATCTCATCATTGTATGTTATAGAGACCTATGGTTTTCTGCTATGCAGAAAGAGCAGTGATAGATTTTGCAGTGCCGATAGCCAGCAGGCATTGCAAACCCCAACTGAGTTTCCCATAGCCCTGCTCTAGAAGATCAGTCCTGTCTCACCTGCTCTCTGCCCAGACATTTATTGAGCATTGTTTGCTGTGCAACAGAACCCTACCAAGCTGAGATGGCAACAGCTATGGCAGACCTGGGTTATCTACACTCATGTCTTGTGGTCGTAAGTCAGTTATTGGACCCATCTGTCTTAGTTACTTTTTTCGTTGCTGGGGCAAATACCCAACACCCAAAATGAAAGAAGGAAAGGTTTATTTATCTCACAGTTACTGGAGGTTTCAGTCCATACTCGGCTAGATCCAAGGCAGAGAGGCACAATACAGAGGCCAGCAGCTCATGGTAGTGGAACAGCAACAATGGCGACAGAGGCAATGGAACAAACAGGGAGCAGAGAGCAATAGCCTCAGTCTGTCTCTCTGTCTCTGTTTATATTATATTCGGGCTCTCCACCTCAGCCTATCTGCCTTAGGCTACACCCATAATCCCAGAAGTACTTAGACCCATAATCCCAACAGTACTAAAACACATAATCCTAGGGATCATGAATGAAGTCTCAACACTCTAGAAGTCCCCGCCCCATGATTGTATGTGGCTTTGGGGGGACAACTAGACATAAACCATAATACCACCCTGCCTATCTTGACCTTTCTCTTATGGCTCAAGCCTCAGATAATAAACAAAAACCCTGGCAGTCCTATTCCAAATGAATTAGCCCATTTTAGAAACTTCTAGTGGCCTATTAAGTAACGTCCCCTCATTCAGCTGAAATCAATGTGAATATGGCTCGTTAAACAAAACCCCACATCAGAAAAGGTAAATTTGGTAACAAGTATTTATTTTAATAAAGAATTCACCATAGGATAACATTAAATAACTAGCTTCCCAAGTGCACTTACATAAAATCTTTTTAAGAGCACAGCCATTATAGAAAGTGAGCTAATATTTAAGCTGAATGTACAATGACTCTTTAGGGGAAAGAGTGCTTAACTACTGAGAATAATTGTGAGCCTGCCTTAAAATTTAGAGTTTCTGGTATTTGTGCCTCCACTATAATAATTTCTTCATCCTGTGCTATGGCCCAATCATCAGAATGATGCATAATAAATGGAAAATAATGTTTTCAAGGGATGTAAAGGATTATAGAAATGCACATAAGGCAGATTCCATCACTATGTCAACATAATTGGAATAGTACTTATATATCATTTAAATAATCACTAAACCAATTTGGAAAATTTCTCACCAAGTTTTTAATTTCTATAAAATATTGAAGCTAGAATTCTATCAAGATAAGGATATTAAAAATGTCAAAATGTTATAACAATAGGGATATAAAACTTGTATGGGTCATAATTGATTAGCTTTGTCTTGCATCTTACAAAATTCACTTAAGCACATTAACTCTTATGTGATTGTGAAACTTAGCCAGGTACTACCAAATAACTGAATTTTTCCCTAATTCAAAGTAAAAAATAAAATTAACCAAAATGAAGGAGTAGGATGAGTAAGAAATAAAATGAAGAAGAAGGAAAATTTAAAGAGGGAGGTATAATTCTATGACAAATTGTAGTAATCAAGAAAAAAGTCAAGAAAACACTTATCATTGGTATAGTTCTCAAATGTTCAAACAAATTCAGAGATACGAAATAGTTTGTTCAGAGGCGGCTTTTCAAAGAACAAAATGAGAATTTTGATTCTCTTTGACTATTTGAGCTTATTTGTCTCAAAATTCCTGGTACAGGCTAGATGTTGTTGAAATCCACGTAGTAGTGAGATCATTGTTTTACAAAATGTATGCAACAGTAGGGACATTTAAAATTTTAATAGAAAAACAAATGAAGCATCCAGACTGGAAATACTCATTTATGCTCTTATATATCATTGATGCCTTTTAATTTTTTAATATATATTTTTCAGCTTTATGGTATTCTTCTTTATTACAAAATGAATACGTTGATGATGGAAAACTTGAATGTTCAGAGAAAAGATAAAAATCATCTGTTATTTGCTACTCCTTCTAGTTCTGACACCTAATAGGTCATTAACAAACATTCTATTTCCCATTCACTATTTCTAAAATTGGAATTATATATATGCAGACTTTTTATCTATTTGATAGAACATGAACATGCTTTACAAAAGACCACACTGTTTTGTATCATGTGAACTTACTCTAATTTATGTAATTATTTCTCTTTTGTTATAAATTTGCATTATTTTCAGTGGTTCATTACTTTAAATAATGCCACAGTAGATATAGTGACTCATTAATCTCTAGTCTCATTTCAAATACATCTCTTACGAGAAATTTCTTCAACTGAATCACTAAGAAAAAGCAAATTTTACAAGTTTTTTGATACATATGGACCAAATTGCTTTCCAAAATGATTGTGCCAATTTACAAACCCACCTGCAGAGTCCAAGACTTCTATTAGTTATCACAAGGTTTTTATGCTGATCAAAATATGTTCACTCTTGTTATTATTTCTAAGGACTCTGCTATTTTTCTTAGCACTTAACAAAATCTGTAAGTTCTTTTTTCTTATTTGTTTAATGTAGGCCTCTACATTAACTGTAGTGTTGATAAAAACAGGAAATAAGCATTTTTAATTTTTTTTCACCATTAAACACCTCCTCCCCACAGGGAAAAGTGTTCCTTTGCTAAATGGTCAAATTGGTTCTTTGGTGAGATATTTTTTGGAATATTTCTCAATCACAAATATTCCAACAAGGGCCCGGCGGGATGGCTCAGTGGTCTAAAGCGCCTGCTTGGGAAAGCTTGGGCGGCTTCAGGGACTGCGGTTCGATCCCCGGCACCACATGCTATGCCAGCCCTGCCCTTGGGGTGGGCTGAGCCGGCCATAAAAATGAGTGAATAAACAAAAAAGGTTCTGAAACAAGAAAAAAATAAATAAATAAAAGAAAAAAA